>JAMKCH010014813.1:0-57200 GCA_023653785.1 Ophioderma brevispina | reverse complement strand
TTTCACATCATTTATGGAATTTTAACTATTAAATAAGAAAGAGTTTTGTCACAAAATATTAAAAATACTATTATTACAAATTTACAGACCTTACAAATAATAAAAATGGATGGAATTTACTTTTTTTACAGATCACACACATGTACACACAAAATCAAATTATATGATTGTTCTTGAATTAAGTATTTACATTTACATATATATAGCTATGTACAGGCATATGTATAATGTTACCGCTACATATTACAAGTTAGTATGATCACACAACTGGTTTTGGCTCAGGTAGGTAAGTTTGAAAATTATGACCAAGAAAAAACTTTTTTTTAATTTGAAAAAACTAAAATGACTCACTCTAAGATGTGGTAGACACCTTACAGTACCCTTTGCATTGCCTATCATTTTGTGATAGGTTTGAGAAAATATGTATTGTAGCATATTCCAACTGTGAGCCACTTACAACGGCAATGTTTTCCAAAATGTTTTTTTCTTTTTTCAGTGCAACAATTCCTACACTATTTCAAACTGATAAGCAGTGAAATTGGGTCAAAGGTCATATAGGGTCATCAAATGTCAATCTGTGCACATCCCACTTTAAAGGTCCGTTCATACTTCCACTGCACTGCATTGCTGTGCAGTAAATTTACTGCAATGTTCCGTCACTTCCGCTACACTCCTAATCGATTTACTGCAGGTCAACCCAGGTCACTGCAGGTCACGGGTTGCAGTACGTTGCAGTAAACTTGCGGAAATTTGGCATACTGCACCACTGACTGCACCCCACTGCATCTTGCTGCATCACCAGTTAAAATAATTTTAGCTTCGTTGCAGTACTGCATTGCGTTGCAATACTGCAAGTGATTGCAGTGACGATTTTGGAAGGCTGCATTGCAGCACTGCACTGCAAAGCAGTGAAGTATGAACGGACCTTAAGTCTTGGCCAGTGGTTCTTTTTAAAGGCTGACTCAGAGATTTCGAAATAGAATATTTTTGTGTAAAAATTAAAAATAGACAACTAGAAATAACCTAAAATGCTTAATTCCAAAGTTAGAGGTGAATCGGATGTTTCGTTTTCATGTAGTAAACGTTTATGCATAGTATGACAGTGCCATAGGATACCGTGTATAACAAAATTTCCGGATCCAGAATTTTATAACAAAGTTGTGATTTTCTATATGAAGGACTTCAATTTGAGCTTAGTTATTTCACACAGTGATTATTATATGGAAAAGCATTATGTATATGCACAACACATGATTTGTTTGAAAATTGAATGCGCCCTCATCGGGAAATCTCTGAGTCAGCCTTTAAGTAACTTTGGTGGCCGTAGCATCTGATGTTCCAAAGAACTGTAATTTTAATAGATTTTCACAAATGGGTGTTAAAATTCCCATAGGGATCATCAAATGTCACTTGTTTACACCAAGATGAGCCTTGACCAAGTTTGAAGTTAATCAGCCATGAGGGCCCCAAAATTTTTTTTTTTTTTTTGGGGTTAATCAACATTTGTGTATGGCCACAACCCCCAGCGGAAAAGCTATCCCTGTGTCTTCCTGCTCAGGACCTTTTTAAATTTTTGTGGACCTGCCCAACATAGCATAGGAATACTTCCTTTTACTCTTGCAATGTGTCTATGAGAGGGTAGTTGGTGTGGGTGGATTAGGTGTAGAACGATTGTAATTGGGATATGGGCTTGGGTGCAATTCCCCTAATGAATTCAATCAACATTAACTGTTTCAATCACACTCCCAAATTGCAATGTACCATACTACAATAATTTACCAGTGGCAGCACCAGAGGGGGCATGGGGTAATTTTCCCCTAATTTGGTTTGTTTGCCCCAGTTTTCCGCCCACAACACCCAACACTCCACCCCCACCCACCACCGCCAGAAGGAAAATCTTGCGATCCTTTGTCCGCCTAGTGTTGCCTGCCAATCAACGGTTTGTGAAGGATAATGCCTCATATGGGCCTTTGACCGTAACCAACGTACTTTGACACCATCAAACAAATTAGGGTTTTGCATGTGTATATCCAAAAACCAAGTTCAGTTCCAATTGAACTCATTGTTTTTTCAATCAGGTCAATTTTACATTTACAGCCATCTTACAACTTGGACCTTTTCACCTTGGTATGTGACCTTTAAAAACCTCATCAACTATGAGGTAATCCCACATGACCTATTGTACTCAAGTTTGGTTTAATCCTTTGAAGTGAGGCGATATTACAGGCCAATGTTAACCCTTGTTCACAACAACAACTACATCAACAACAGACACAACACAGTGGAACAAGGGAATCCCTATTTCCTGTAAGGCAGGTGACACAAAAATCACAATTTGGGCAAATTCGCAATTTTTGGACCAAAAATCACAAAAGTTTGACAAAATCAAGTGATTTAGGCCAAATTGTGGTTTTGCATGGGTTTTTTAGCCTCTTCCTATGTGACAATGACAATTATTACATTCACCTAACTGATAAGTGTCAGTTACATCTATATAGCTAATTATTAAAAAACTATAATACCACATTTCACAATTCTCATAAAGTTTTTAAAATTTGTAATAATATATAATGTTTCACTAACCAGGAGTCCCATATATCAATAAAGCATTTACTGGATCAATTAGAGAAAATAGCTAGTAAGGCACCCTCCCACCACATTTATTGCATAAAAATACATTTTTGTTACAATTTTGAACCCAATTAATCATACAGGTATCAAATATAACTGAACAATCCTCAGTTTTGACTCAACCAACCCCATCAAATGCAAGTATTTGGTATCATTTTGAAAAATAATGCATGTTTCTGGACAAGCCAAAACCTCCATCCCTATAAATAAAGCCACAATTGTATCTTACAGTGACCATTCTCCTATCTTGTACACTATAAGAAGCTCATCAAAAATCTGTTACCTGATTATCCACATCTCTACGTGTGTGCTGCACATAAATGCATACTCAACCACAATCTAATAATTCAACTGAAATTTGAAATTGAGCTTTTAGTTTGCTATCTAACTCGGACCTCCACACGCAGTCTTCATAACCACTATTCCTTAACTACTTGATATTGTTTTATGCACTTCACTGTTTCCTAGCCTGTGAGATTAGAAGATCACACGTACTGCACAGCGTGTACCGTCGTCAGTGCGATACCGCAGACTAGCATCCCGCCAATCGTAGGCGCATAGTTACAACGGACTGATCGACTTAAAAAGCTGGGGTAGTTCATTGGATATAATCTACCATAATTTTTAGTATATCTACGAAAAGCTTATTTATGAATGAAAAAGTTTAATGATGAGAATAGAGTAATCGTGTTTAGCTACTGCCGTGAATCATTTCATATCACACAGGCGACGGCAAGTTTAGCGTAGAACAACTTGGCTGCGCCTCCTTGTTCATGACAGAAGCTAAAAACAATACCTTTATTCTCTAAAGGTCACCTGCTTTCATCCCCTTTCCTTTACTCTCTACACGGTTGACCTCTTAATGACCTTTGCATGAGCAAGTGACCCTGAACGACCTTGAGCCTCCTCATCTGATACCCCGCATAAGTACACTTTGTCTCACTGTATAAGCAACACCAAGTTTTAACTGGATCCATCACTGAGATTTTAACTACTTAGTTTCTCCAGGCAGACAAAGGATGAAATATTTGTTAATCTTTTCCTCGAGATAGCCTCATTTGTGATTGAAAATAGTATTTTATTTTATTTTCTCAATTTTATTTGGAGAAAGATTCTCACAAGAAATAGTACTTGTTTACTCTTAAGGGGCGTGTTCCGATCGATTTTGGGACCCCCCTGATTTTAACCCGGAGTAGTATCGATTTGATATCAGATGAACGGCCGTATTTTTCTCATTGTCGTCCTGAAATTTGACCTCGAATCATTTTCATTCCCAAGATATAAACAAAAAACCGCCGTTTTAGTGGTTACCCCTTTTATTAGCACTGTATTGAAGGGCTTTGCAACAGGCATTAAAGGCGTCTACCATCAAACCGCAAGTTTGTTTCCCACGGTACTTGATGGGGTGTATCGCAAGTGCCAGGCTCTCATAGCAAGTAGAGAACACAATACACATAAAGCGGAAAAACCACCTTTACGAGAAGAGAGTGGGAAGTCCCCTTAGTTGTTGTTTTGTGCAAAATGCAAACTGTTTTTTACTCAAACTATATAGATTGCACAATAGGAGAAATGGGATACCCCAAGATGTAAACTTAGTAACTTAGTCAACTTGTTTTATGCAATGAGATCAAAAACATTGCATGACTGGGAATTCCTCCCCCATGGAGTTTCCTAAATGTGAAATATGCACTTAGATGATGTATGTTTTGTGAAATCTGATTTGACGTGCCAAGTTCTGTTTATATGCATGATCCTGTGGTAGATCTATTTTAAAACTTGGGAACTGTGAAGTCAATAGATAATGGAGTTTTGAGTAAAGTCTCGGGACCAGCAGTTGTAATCAGGTATGCAGTATGGTTATAGCGAGTTTTATCTACAATAATGGTAATTTATATGCTTCACATAGTGCCAGGATTTATTATATTTTAAATTCCACGTGAGCAACAAGTTGGGTGTTTTTTGTTTTTGTGCGTAGAATATTCTATCTACTGCTTCTTGAAGCCAAAAGTGTTGTGGAATCAAAATAGATTTCCAAATGTGGACAGATAGAAATCGTGGTGATTATCCTGGAATGAAAACTGTGGGAATATTAGTGTCGTCGCGGGACTTTTAACCTTGTCGTCTTAACTGCTGGACAAAGTTATCTTCAGGACTGAGAAGATTCCCATGGATTACCTTGAGGATTTTTTAAGTGTGACTTTGCAGTGCTGGTCATTTTGGAGTCTTCGCTGTCTTCTTGGCCCTCCGCCCACAAGTGTTGAAAAAACCCTGTGCGCTTGGTCGGACTCGACTCGGCAACCTCTGTATTACTAGTGATGGCACTCTTACCAATTTAAGTCACAAGTCCAGGGTTGATAGAGAGCAAGAGATATTATCTAGAGGTGTTAGGTCCGAAAGGTGGCCATCGCTTTCCTATCGGATAGCATCAGAATGGTATATCCATCACTGCACTAAAAAGCTAGACAACATTTTAACCAAAAGTGCAGGCGCGGATCCAGGGAGGGGGCGCGCACCTCCCGGTAATTCTGCAAAATCTTGTAAAATCAGCCCATTTTGAACAAGTTTCAGCCTTCAGCCCCCCCGGTAATTTTGACGTTTTTCAAATCCTGGATCCACCTCTGAAGTGTATACCAAAGTTTGACGCACAGGCACACACCCAAAAATTACAAATAGGCTTTTGAAAATTTTTAAACAGCTTGCAATGAAAATGCTATCAATAAGTTGCATTGCTCTAAAAAGCATTTATAAGAGATATTAAAAGTTGGTTTATTTATTTTCCAAGAATTTAAAAAAATGTTTTATTAAAAAAGAATTCTGGTTACTGGTTTGCGTTGGTGATGACTATAAAAAGAATAGACAAACTGCCATGTCATAATTGAAATTAAATGGTACATCTGTAAGGTTGCCAATTTCTCATCCACATGTACAGTGGGATTAAAAATTACTTGGACAGGAGATACACACACCTCATGTAAGCTCAACAAGCTCCGCAGAGGTTCGGCACATACTTCGACCAATTACACATCACGAAATGAGGTGCGATGTTCCTCCTGGCTCACGCAGTCCACGCTCGCGTTTGTTCGATTCTGTCCAACAAATTATTAATCAGACTGTAGGAATTGAACTGCAGAAATAATTTTTTCAACTGTAAGTTAGCGATGTCACTGCAGGTAATTTCCTTGTTCTGATGGCAGGATAAATACTGCATTTGAGTACTTGGTAAATGCTGTGTTTGCTTCATAGATTGCTAGGCCTTCCAGATGCCAGAAAACAAAATTACTTTTTATGACCTAGATATATAGCTGTGACCCAGAAGTCGTCACAAATAGGATGGTTTATTCGGCAGTTCAATGTTGTCATTAGATGAAAATTAATTTATGCCTGATTCCAAAGTTTGTTATTTGCCACTTGTTAGAAATTATTTTTATTAATTCATGTGTGGAATATCATCTTTTTTCTAAGAACTCTAGCAGGTGGTGGTGATTAATTGCTATATTCTGTAATTTTACATTGGAAGTGTTTAGCTCTCAGAATGGCAACTTGTATTATAACATATACATGTAAGCAGATTTACTAACAAGTAAAGCTCTGTTTAAAGAGACACTGACACATTTGAAAAATAATGCACCCTCAAGATTATTCAAAATTTATATTTTTGTATATTATGTTTGTAAAGCTTTAATATACATTAGCCCTCACCTGAAATGATTAAGACCAAATCAGCGTCCTTATGGGTAAACAGAACAATTTTATAATTAATGTCGCCGGCGACATTAATTCAGCAGACGACGGAAATGGCGTTTAACACAGGAAAACGCACGCCGTATGCATGATTCCCACGGCATGAACGCTGTTTGACCAGTCTGTGACCTTTGTGGTTTTAATATCAATGAGTACGAGTCTATGATATTCATGTAATATACACATTTGTTGATTAAAGTAATGGAAAACTTAAAAGTTAGCCTACAAATTACCTGGATGTCTTTAACCTATTATTAATGTCCCTGTCTGTTTTTTTGATTGTTATTTTATGTGTAAAATATACCTCTATTCTTCCAATGGCCCAGACTATCATTTGAGGGCAAATTGAAGAAATTTCATATTTTGTGAAAATGTGCCAGTGCCGCTTTATTTGAATTGCTGCCTGACTGCAAGTCTACAAAGCCCTTATTAATATTCCTAGTCATTTTTCTGGTTCTTGCACAGGGAACAAAGTTGATATTCAAAATTAGCATCAACATTACTGTGAATTTTTAATGTCGACAACATGTTGAGGTAATTACATGTCAGGAACGACTCTAATCCCATTCCAAAAAGCCATGATGACTTCTACTTTGACAGAGTGCCAGACTGAAGATCAATTAAAAGTGTCTTGAGTTTTCATATGTGCCACAGGCAGGAGCAACATTTAACTGGTTCATAGCATATCCCAGTCCGGTTTTTACGACTTAGTACTGAACGGAACCAGAAGTGGTTGATGGTCCAGAATGGGAGCATAACAGCAACAAACACTGGAAAAGTGAGAAAATAAAAACATTATGTTGTAAACAAATAAGTATGTTCCTTACTTTAGTAATCAAAGTAAACATGTGATGAAACATGTTTCTTCTTCACTAATTGAACTTTCCAAATTACTCTGGCCACAGGTGAGGTGAATCCGGCCACCCCCGTTAGCAAGGACAAAACTGGATTTGAAACTTTGCTTCTACTACTACTAACAGGTGCTACATAAAACCAGAGAATTATTATAATTGTATTCTTAATTTTCAGTGGCCAGTGAATATGTAATATAGCATCACAAAATCATTGTGAAGTAGCATATTGGTGATTATTTCATTATTTTCTAAAATTGGTAGCACATGAAGTGTTACAACTTGGATAAACTGAGTACTATTTTAGATTACATACCTGATGACACCATACACAAGATAGAGGCAGCTACTGAGTAATAGTATAGTTCAACAGTATTAGTTCTCTGCAAAATGAAAAAGTAAATTATATAAGTACCAATAGCCTATAAGACTTGCATATCATACACTGGAACACTAGTACATGAGACCAGTACTATTCCCCGATGTTTATTCATAAACATAGTCATATGAGAGAAGAATTTGATTGGACAAAAATCTTGCATTGGTATTTGTCATTGCACGGTGTGTATGTTAATGAGTGTATGCAGTATGCTTATACTTAGATTTATTTTATGAGCAGGTGCGTGCATCTTTTTGTTAGAAACATTACAGCATTGTATTTCATGCCGCATTCAGATTTTTTGGTAAAAATGTGTGCTGTAATAACATCTATGAATTAGGTTAATGTCTGCATACTTTTAGTTTCTCAAGCAATGGCAAAAATCAATGCTTTTGCATCAGTTTTGACCAGGTTCATAATGGCATGCGCCCTTGTGGGGCTTGAGCCATTATTTGTCGTCAAACTGAGCGCATGTATATTGATTTTTTGCCAATGCACAACACTCGGAAAATATTAACCTCTAATTCATATTTCTTTATATTATATTGAACATGAAAGCTGAGAAAGAAACAAGCATCAGACACTTGAAAACAATTATAACATGCACAGGTGTTTGCTGCTCAACCATGAGTATCATATTAAATTTTCATTTATAAGGAATGGTCTGCAAAGCTGTGGTAGAGCACTTACAGGATTTGAGTCCCTGTACGGGTGCATGATGTCCAAGATTTTTCTCAGATGTGTGTGCTTGTGCATGTTACATTCTTGTAAATGATATAATCTTGGAAGGCATGTTCAGTAATCTGGAAAGGTGGATGCCCTCAATTATCAAAGTTATTATTTTTATGCACCAACAGAATACCATGTTGGTATGTCACCTTTGACCTCATCAACAAATGAGGGAGCCCATGTTGCACCTATGACTCAAGTTTGGTTGAAATCTGTTGAATTATGCGAATATTACAGGCAAATGTTAACCCTTTTTCACAACAGACAACAGCAACAACATTATCAACAGCCAACAACAGTAGACAAAGTGATCCCTATGTGTCCTGCCTGCTAAGGTAGGCGACACAAAAAAGCTGATCTATTTAGGCAAAAAAAAGTTTGTTTCCAGTGGATAGTTAAAAATGCAGCAAAAACTTGCATCATCCCCCTGGCAAGATGGCAGTCTGGAACATGACCTCAGATAACCTTTGACCTTGGTCCAGGACCTTTGACATCATCCACATCCAATATGAAATTGACCCCTATTGCAACCTTAACCCCAAGTCTGGTTTAAAGCTGACGTAAAACTTTTCGAACAAGATGTGAAACAAAACAACCTAACAAACTGGAACACACTCACACACACACAATCATACAACACAGTACAGAAACATGACCTCAGATGAACTCGCCCTGGTCTATGAGACTATGACCGTTGACATCCACATATGAATGAACCCCTATTGCACCTTAACCCCAAGTCTGGTTTAAAGCTGACTTAAAACTTTTCGAACAAGATGTGAAACAAAACAACCTAACAAACTGGAACACACTCACACACACACAATCATACAACACAGTACAGAAACATGACCTCAGATGAACTCGCCCTGGTCTATGAGACTATGACCGTTGACATCCACATATGAAGAACCCCTACTGCACTTTGAAATCTGGAACACACACACGGACGTGCACACCATCACAATATCCCTGCATATATACTGCTTTTCATGTCAGGGGGATAAAAACCTAAATGTGAAATGCATTTTTTTTAATTTTTTTTTAATTTTTTTTTATTTTTGTTTATTTTTTGAAAGGGATTTTCCCCAAAAAAGGCTCAAATTGGGCCAAATGGTATGCCAAAACAGTTGCAAACCATATTTGACTGTTAAATTATTAGTTTATAAAACAACAAAACAAAGGCATCAATTTAAGATCACAATGATATCAATTTAAGATCAGAAATTATTTAAAAACAGAAATTTTCTATCTCTGAGGCATTTTTGTCTAAAATTGTTTGTTCTTTTCTCAGAAAATCAAATAGGTTATAGGTTCCAATATCTTTGACAAGTTATCATTGGAAGATAACATAATTATATTCTTAGTTGTTAAAATTCATTGTTATTTGAACAAAAACAGTGTAAATAGTTGTTCTGGCCAAGATGTACAGGGAAAAATAATTCTAAGATACATAAAACCCACCTTTACCCGATGTTTCTTTTCACAAAACTATTTTAAGGAAGAGTTTTGATCTCATAAAGATGGGGCATGTCCTTTCCCATTACAGTATATTTTAACATTTAGAATGTTCTAGCTTGCACTACAGAGAAAAGTTTATTCTAGAATGGGAGTTTTAATTGACTAAGGAGATAGCCAAGACTGACTGATACTTTTTAATAATCTGAATACTTTGATGTCAAGGAGGAAATCCGGGATATTTTTTACCGCTCGTGAATAGGAATTCATAACAGCCACCTGCACGAACATCACTTATGGTGTACTCAGTTTAATTTCCATTTTCAAATCGCGGGTTACAAACCGAAGGCCGTAACTCAAACTGAAAAGAATATTAAAGAATTTCTTTAATTGCTGCTGTTCCTATTAAAACTTGTTCTTTGGTTTATATAATGTTTTGCTTACAGTACCATATATGAGCTTTATGAGGATGTTTACATTTGAGTAATGAATAGATTTGCTTAGTAGAAAATATTAAACATCGAATTTCTTCAAAAGCAGTATTACAATCAGTATTAAAGACATTCTTTAATATTTCTTTATTTGAGTTACGTCCTTCTGTTTGTCAACCCTCGAAATGAATCTTGATATCTAATGCCATACATTTTAAAAAACTTACACCACTTGTAGGCAGTGCCCAGGGCACATTTTCTCCCTTGCCCCTTGCTGTGCCACTGCTCTCTTGCATGCACTCAATTTCTTTCACATGCTTCTCCTTTCTATTTTAACACATGTTGTGTTTGTGTATAACTGTGTGTGAAGCTTCAACGGTGTTGTGAGGTGGAAAAGCTGATTTTTTTAAATTTGACATTCTTACCTCTATGATACGCGAATGATTTTAATATTATACATGTTACTTTTTTATTTGATTTTTAGAATAATTCAGTAAATTCCTAAACGTTGTAGGAATAATTACAAAATAATCATTACCTTTTTCATTTTCCATGATCATCAGGTGTGTTTAAACTACAGCTTGCATCTTTTATTTCCTTATCATCATGATTCTCCTCCCTACGGCCTCATATCTGATGACTTCTTTAACATTGATACACCTTCACATCACTATAATACTAGAGCTGCCCAAGACTTTTTCAGAAACCACCCCAAGTTCTCAAGGCCGCCGTTTGGAAAAACTACCTGATCACCTAAAATTTCCCCTTCCTTATGTCATTTAAACTAACTTACAAAATAAACAATCAGTTCTACAACAATGACACTCTCCATACTCTGTTACCTATTTCTGCTTTCAACGTTTTGCTTTTTCAAAACTTGAATATTTTCAGGCGGGTTTATACTGTTTATATTGTCCTCCTGTCTTTTTGGTTTTTTTTGTCAGTAGGTTATTAGTCATACGTCTACATTGTCTTCTCTTGTTGTGTTGTTGTTTCCTTCGTTGTTTATGTAAGTCCACGCCTTGATTGTCTGTTTAAATCCCGGACCATATTCCACTCCCTATTCCCTCATACATATACAATTTCTATTATAAAGTTTCCCTTTAAACTATATTTATTGTATTTTGTATTTATCGATTTTATCAGTAGAGTTTCCTGGAAATGTATTGTTGCGTCCATCTATTTCATAGTTATTACTGTAACATTTGTTTTCAAGGGCCACTGCAATTCCCACGCTTTGCTTTAGCAGCGTCATCTCAATCACCATTATTGTTTGTTTTCATATATAATTAGATCTATATTGTATATGTTTTGTTTATCATGCTAATTAATCTATATTGTATATTTGGAATGTGAGATTAAATAAATTTGATTGATTATTTTAATACTCATCGCGTGCCCATGATATTTTATTAGAGGGGGACTGGACTAAAGATGTGTGTTCCAAACCATGAATCGAACGAGCGGAGGAGCGGAGCGCTAACGGTGGGGGCGATGGCCCTCTTAGGGCCCCTGGTGGGATCCAGGCGGAAGCTCCTTAGTTTTAGGGTTTGCAAGACCTGAAAACGCCTTAACTTGCGTACTTCTTCACCGCACTTTTTAATCCGCATTTGCATGAAAATCATAAATGTCCATCAAATCATCCATTTATTCACTTGCTAAGCCGTAATGATTTGAAGTTGATGTTGTAAGCAATTAATTCAGACCCATCGTAGCGAACAGTCGATAGCATGCAGTGGCAAAAATTTCTTTTTGACATTGGGGGATGAGGTTGATGAAAATTTATCATGAAACGAGGTTTGCTGAAAAGATCCATTACTAGCACATGTGCGCGCGAAACGCGCTAAAAATTTTGGCATTTAGAAGCTAATATCGTTAAATGTAATTGTAATTAGAACAAAATGCGCGCGAAGCGTGCAGAAATTTGCCATTTTTAAACTATTATGGTAAAATATGAGGTTATTTTTGGAGAAAAACACATGAACAGACATCAACATTGGGGGGATGATCGTATTGACCATCCACCCTCATCAAAATATTGGGGATATATCCCCCCCAATCCCCCCGGGATTTACGCCTATGATAGCATGTACTTGTTTTTAGAACACTTGAATCTACTAATCATATCATATAATAGAACTCACTAAGTTAAACGCAAAATGATCGAGTTAAACCGATAGATTTTCGGTATTGCAATGATGTCTACTAGATGACAATCGAATCATGGATGAATAGTTTCTACAACTTACAGACATCAAAGATGTTGACAAAATACTTTTGAAGTACTTCGATTGAAGTATACAATGGTATAGGACTTGTATGATTTCTCCCTCAAAGACGGTTATAGTCCAGGTACAGATTCATTGATACCTAATATCAACCTTGTTTTATTAGATATAGGCCTATAATGTTTTTCAACGGTTTCTAGACCAGTTTTTTATGCTGAATCTGAATCCGATGGATGTCAGACGATCAACCTTGAGCATTTTGTAAAAACGCAAAAAATTCAAAATGGCCACCAAAACACAAAACATTCATCTCTTGTTCACTCAAATGTTGTGCTTTTTCACCCTGTCTCGTTTAAACATCCATTGTGATCAATTAACATAGGATTCTGTAACCACGTAATCAATGAATCCAATATGGCCGCCAATACAATAAAGTGTCTGATCGTGATCTATTTCTGACTGAAGGTTGGTAATTTGGTATCGATCCTGGTGTTTTGGCAGTCAAGAAATTAATTAAAATCATAAGACATATTTTTAAAAAATATGATAATAAATTCCGTCATTATAGGATCCAAAGATGGCTTCCGATACTCTAAGATGGCTATAATTGATGGCTGTGTCCAACTTAGTACTGCAATGCTTGTGATATACCTGTAAGACAATCAGAATCATGTATACACGTCATTAGGTATTCAGAGGAATCGATACATGTAAGAAGCCATCCAAAATGGTAATCCAAGATGGCTGGAAATGGCACTTACTACAGCGGCGAAAAATCCGATAACTAATAGTCTAGAGAGATATGTATCTTTGTTTCTTGGTAGGTTTTAAGAGTCCATTGGCATCCATTTTGGGGTAATTTGATGAATAACGACTCAATGACCTTAAGATTGCCTTACTGGGGTTTTGGAAGTGATAATCCAACTTAAAACCACAAATATATATCTTTTAGCCTACAACGTGAATGACTTACTGACCTTTACTGATGGACATTTGCAGCCATATTTGACCGCCTAATCTAGGATGCCCATCTGTCAGATATCAATCACTTTGATTATTTTATGATATTTAAATTGCTCTGAACAGTTTTAGTGATATACACCAACATGGCAGCTCTTGCCTTTAATAGTAATGATTTTGCAATTTTGGAGCCATCTTGCAATGTTTATTGATTTGATTGATTTAGCAAATTGTTGAAATCTATTCCTCATCTTTATCAATTAATATATGATTGCTATAGCATTGGTATATATATCATGTTACCATACTACGCTCAAAAGTAGATATTATCAGATGCTTTGTTGTATTGCAGCCAGATGATCTCCTTAGTTAGGGGTTAATGATCACATTTTTAATTGGTCACAATGGGTGTTTTGACTGGACCGGCCAAAAAATACAACTTTTTTGAGTAATTACATATGAGTTTTTTTTAGTGTTTTGGTGGCCATTTGATTTTTTTGCGTTTCCGCAAAAATGCTCAAGGTTTTTCGTCTGGCCCTCCATCGGATCAGATTCATCAGGAACAACTGGGTCTAGAAACATTGAAAAACATTAAATATATGGTATAACAAGGTCACGTGTTCTGTAGCCTGGACTATTCCCGTCGCTACATTCCACTGCGTTTCTTCTACATTCCCATTTTTGAATGGGTATCTTGGAATTTACCTTTATGAGGGCCATCACAAAATCCTAGTCGCGAGGGTCACACGAATTGCTCTGGAATCCATCGTAGACATTAAAAACGAAACAAACACCAGGAAACCCAATGTATAATTTCATAATGGTAGCATTCCTTTATTATATCAATGAGACACCAGACAAACATCATGATCTGGTGCGAGCCACTTAACAAACATCGCAGTTTGTTAGAGCGCCATCTTGTTACGAAGAGGTTTTTTACTCAAGGTCCGAGCAAGAAACTTCTATACCTCCAGTTTCCAGCTAAACGGACTGATCTCTTATGGTCTTACGTTATACCTTCAATGAGATCATTCTTGAATGTATCTTTCAAGGAATAAGACATCAATACTCGTAATTAAACTTTGCACTGTGCTACTTTATAAAATTGCAACCTCAATCAAAACAAGGTAGCTGCGCTTCAATTCCAAGAAACATTAGGCTACATCATAGCATGTTGTTGGTTACCCAATTAAAGTGCATATGCAGATACCTATAGAACATTCTAGCTGTCTCCCCCGACTCTCGAATACTTCCATTAGCTTCTCGAACATGCACAGAATCTTATCATTTAAATAAAGTATTTTTAGTGTTTAGAAAGTATGGACACAAACATGTTTAGATTATGGCTAAGCATGTTTAAATCGTAAACATATTTTGAATTTAAACACTAGGGCATCATAAATCATGAACGTGTTCATGATTTAACATTTTTAGTCACAATCTACACATTCTTGTCCATACTTTCTAAACATTTACAGTGTATAACATAGTATGTTACAAGAGAAGATATCAGTAACTTCCCACAATGCATTGCTTCCAATGGAGGTTTTGTACAGGTAGTCATATGAATCATTAGAGATGAAACATTCTTAAAATGCAAGTTTGTGATCAGTACTGTCAATTTAGCCATGTTTCATCTCTAACGATTCACATCAGTAGCTGTACAAAAACCTCCAATGGAAGCAATGCATTGTGGGAAGCTACTGATATCTTCTCTTGTATGTTACCATGAGTACATGTGATCTTACATACATTACTAGAGCACTCTATTCAAGCTGTTATTATATTGCAATTGTGCAAGGTTTGTCAATTCTTCACAGATCCGCATTCAGTCATTTCCTCATTTTTAGTACAGATCGCCAACGCCGCAAAATAATATGTTGATATCGTTAAGCTTTTGATATCATTAAGCTTTTGCAACTCAGGATTCAGAGTTGTCACTGGTCAGCGATAAACAGATGCAGTAAGGACGTAACATTCGGCATTGTCAGATTTCTTATAAAACACACCCAAAAAAGTAACTCCCCACCCCTGAAATGTGTCTGTCAAGTTCAAACGATACATCCCATTATACATTATGGGATATAATTGGAAGCGGTGTTTAATTACGCGCATTTTGAAACCTAATTTGTGGTGATTGATGAAGTATTGTTGAAGTTATGCCCACTTGACCGAACCCAAACCAGGATTTAAAAGTTGCAGTAAGCCCTATAGAGAAGGAGAATTTGTCATGCAGAGAAGAAGAGGATTGCACTGATTTAAATCTGTAACAGTACGATTGTCAATAGGATTTACTGCATCTTTTAAAGGTGCATTTCGTGATTTCAGCACATTCTGTTTTATTCATTGATCACGAGATATCCTTGAGAAAAACTTATTCCCAAAATTTGAGCCGATCCCAAACTTGCGGTTTTGTGTTATGAGCAATTGCTCGTTTCCCACGTTCCCATAGGCTACTGTGCTGTAATTTCTGTCCGTTTATAGACAGAAAATACAAAATTGCGAATTTCTTACAGATGCGACCGAATTTGCACGTAAGATTGGGCACACATGGATTACTAAGGCCAACGGTTAAGATGATATAAAAATCTCAACATCTTTTAGGTTAGTCGGGGGGACGAGGCTGTGGATCACGAAATGCCCCTTTAAATCCTGGGGTGGGTTCGGTCAAGTGAAGTCGGGCAGCAGCATAATGGTACAACATTTGGACGAAGAATATGCACGACATATACAAGTTAGCATTCAAATTTCAGACGATCTGAATAAGTGCCATAAGAAATGAATGTCAATAGTTCGCTTAAAGTGTGTTTGATTCACACATTAATGAAGACTCGACTTTTAAGTTAAGTGTTTGAATCAGCCGAAGTAATGATATCACATTTGTGACTTTGAAAATGCTCATTTTGTCTTTAATCGCTGGTCAGTCAGCCAGGAAGTAACGGATGTCTCTATTTTCACACAACAGTTACTCTGTTGCAGTAAGCCCTATAGAGAAGGAGAATTCCTCATGCAGAGAAGAAGAGGATTGCACTGATTTCAATTTGTAACAGTATGATTGTCAATAGATTTACTGCAACTTTTAAATCCTGGGGTGGGTTCGGTCAAGTGGGCATAACTTCAACAATACTCCATCGATCGCCACAAATGAGGTGTCAAAATACGTGTAAATAAACACTGCTTCGAATTATATCCCATATTGTATAACAAGATGTATTGTTTGAACTTGATAGACAAATTTCAGGGGTGGGGAGTTACTTTTTTGGGTGTGTTTATTTTACCAAGTGTCTTACTAGGATGGTTTGACACTTCTATAAGTAGGGGCTGGACAGAACTCAGGTTACCCGTAGTTTGTTCAAGAAATAGGCCTACGGAAAAGTATCATACCATGAAGTGGTTCTTTTTATACTGTTTTCAGTGAAATGCCTAAATTTACTGACTAGATATTTCTTGTATCATTTTTGGACAATTAATCATATAGAAGACAAAAACGACATTGACGACAACAACAGTAACACATCCCACACGAAGTGTGATTCATCAATCAAGTGGAGCTATACGCAGCATTATTCTGAGGGGGAAAAAGAATCTTTTTTCTTGGTCTCGTGACGTCATTGTACTATTCGAACATCCTTTAATTATTCAGGGTAACGCCGTCAACTGCATGTCCGCAGTTAGAAGAATTTTCCCATTGGAAAATTTCAGGGGCTGACATATTTGTAATATTTCCTTAAAACCAGGATGTTTTTGAACTTATTCAGACACTTGCATGCCGCCCTATACAGCCGCTATATCGACGTTAGCAGATCTGCCAGATCGTGAGCGCGAACCATGAAACGAATCTCTCTTTTTCTCTCTCTCTCTCTCGCTCTCTCAGTCCATACAGCTGCCATCGCATTAACACTTACAGATCATGTACGAGCGCGAACCGTGAAATGAGTCTCTCTGCTTTTCTCCTTTTTCTTTTCTCCTTCTCTTTTCCTCTTCTTTTTCTTCTTCTTCTTTTCTCCTTCTCTTTCTTCTTTTTTCTTTCTCCCTTCCCCTTTCTTCCTTCCTCTTTTTTCTTGAGAACTTTGAGGGGGGCTTTAGCCCCCAAAGCCCCCCCCCCCCGGGTACGCCACTGATACTTTATTTTCCACAAACCAAGTTCAACCAATTAGACAATCTTGTGAATGTAGTTATGGTTTTAACCTTGTTATTTATTCACAAAAGCTTTAGGTTTGTCCACTCTGTAGTGAGGAAGCACAAACCTTGGTGCAACAGGTGCCAAAATATCATATGGTCGGACATGGTATTGTCACAGATCGCTCGAGCCAATGTAGATTGATGCCCATCCATCATCTATTTTCTAACTGAGACATACCAGCGACTTATTTATCGGCCCTGCCTATACCGGGACTCGAACCCAGGACCCCTTGGTCTGAAGTCGAGCGTGCATTGAATAGAGCTAATGAGGAATTCCCCATTAGGTCTATTTACACTTACACGCTTATTACCTTGTGAACGTATATATATTTATTATAATGATATCATTTAAAGATACACTGCATACTTACAACAAATCATTTTTTTCTCTATTTCATATCAAAGACCATCCCCACCATACCTTTAATTCCAAAGTTTCATTTAAATCTGATATACTACTTCAAAGGTGATACTCATTGCTCCGCTCGGCATAGGCGGATTTAGGGGGGGCGCACCCGCTGCAAAAAATAGGGGGGTGCGCGCCTTGTAGATGTAGAAAATTCCCGGCGAGCCGCATTTGTTTCAGCTGGGTTGAAATTCTGAAGAGCAGGGGGGTACTCTTCTTTGATATGTTGTTTTGTGCCTGGTGTTTTAAAAAATATAGGCGTCGGCACTCCCCCCCTTCAGAATTTCGAACCAAGTGAAAAAAAAATTGGCGAGCCGGAAAATTTTTAAAAGCGAATAGTGATGGCGCCCCCCCTATTGAGAATTCCTGGATCCGCCCCTGCGCTATACCAATGGAAAGCTTATTTTATCGCAATTTTATAATGTAACTGTGTCATATTTATGTTACTCACAATTTGGTTACAATTGGTCCTGTTTCTAAAATTGACAAAAAGTTGGCGTAAATTGAAACCAGTGTTTAAAAATTCTCAAGACTGGAAAATATCGAAGGCATTGTGGGAAAAAATGAATGCGGCCGTAGCGACTGCGTGTTCACTTCTCCGTGTCTGCGAGCATCGCAGTACCTCAAAAAAAAACGTTCAATTTTCTCGATAGGTTCTAAAGGTTCAGAGCCAATTATATACATATTCAAAACAAACATAGTAACGGACCCTCTGATGCAAAAACATCCATAGAACCCCTTCGTTTTCCGGAGATATTTGAGATTTTAGTTATTTACACACTTCTCTATGACTGACTGATAATGTTAGTCTCCCACGCAGTATCCAGTTAGATAATATCTTTCACAGACACACCGTGGGAAATACTTACCGGCCCACCGTAGTCAATGCAAGTAAAACACCAATCCCATCACTTGCATCGCTCGCTTCTGCGCTATCTAAGACCTACCCTTATTTTCTCTAAAATTTGCTCAACTAAATCAGAATTATGAGCAATACAGATACTGATAGCAGGCCCATAGCCAGCCATCTACGATAGGGGGTTCGATTTGTTAGTGACCAAAATGGTCGTGGAGGGCCCATGTCGCCGCGCGAATGTCGCAGGGGGAGTCTGGGAAATTTTGTAAAATGAAAAGCCAAATGGAGGCATTTGGTGCACCATTTTCAAATTAACCCTAATTAGTTTTCGTTTCTAGCCACGCGAGCGTCGCAGGGGGAGTCTGAGGGTGATGTGCCCCCTCAGAAAATCTGGGGAATTTTGTAAAATGAAAAGCCAAATGGAGGCATTTGGTGCACCATTTTCAAATTAACCCTAACTAATTTTGACTAGTATTCGTTTCTAGCCCCGCGAGCGTCGCAGGGGAGCCTGAGGGGGATGTGCCCCTCAGGAAATCTGGGAAATTTTGTAAAATGAAAAGCCAAATGGAGGCATTTGGTGCACCATTTTCAAATTAACCCTAACTAATTTTGACTAGTATTCGTTTCTAGCCCCGCGAGCGTCGCAGGGGGAGTCTGAGGGGATGTGCCCCCTCATAAAATCTTGGAAATTTTGTAAAATGAAAAGCTAAATGGAGGCATTTGGTGCACCATTTTCAAATTAACCCTAACTACTTTCGACTAGTTCTCGTTTCTAGCCACGTGAGCGTCACAGGGGGAATCTGAGGGGGATGTGCCCACTCAGGAAATCTGGGAAATTTTGTAAAATGAAAATGCAAATGGAGGCATTTGGTGCACCATTGTCAAATTAACCGTAATTAGTTTTGACTAGTTTTCGTTTCTAGTCGCGCGAATGTCGCAGGGGGGAGTCTGAGGGGATGTGCCCCTCAGGAAATCTGGGAAATTTTGTAAAATGAAAAGCCAAATGGAGGCATTGGTGTCACCATTTTAAATTAACACAACAATTTTTTGACTAGTTTTCGTTTCTCCTACTAGCCGCGGGAGCGTCGCAGGGGGGAGTCTGAGATGAAAATCTGGGAAATTTTGTAAAATGAAAAGCCAAATGGAGGCATTTGTTGCATTTTCAAATTAACCCTAACTAGTTTTTTACTACCTTCTTTCCAGCCCTTTTCTCATTTCGGTGAGCGCTCAAATCTTGACTATGACCCAGGTAGGAACTCACAGACCCTTGACCTCACCTAACATTACAAAAATTTTCACAAAAACGGTCGGCGGACCAAACTATATCGATATAAATAGCTATCAATCACGCACGATCAAACGTGTCATCAATTCAGTTATGGTAATCCTATTATTTATTTAGAACATTAGAGCGAACCCATGCCAGGCAAACCCAATATTTATCTAACAATAAATTAAAGGGATGCCTACATACACCAAAATCAAAAACGATACCAAACAACAAAAAAGAAAAGGAAAAAACACAAATACAAAAATGCCAACAGACTAAAGAAGCAAAACAAAAGCTAGAGAAACGACCACAAGAATGGGCTTAGAAGAGGATGGGAGTGGACAGCCAATTTGAAGGCTTGGCCCGGGCAGAAGTGGACCTTGACACATGGCTTCTAGGTAAGGTAAGTAATTCCCAGTGTATGTGAAGGACACGTCCGGGTTCACATGCTGTCTTTGACGAGATCGGCTGGCCCCACCCGGGGGGGGTCAAAAGGCGGGGTCTCAACCCACGACACCCAGGAATTAAGGCTTAGTGCAAGGGATGAGGTCTGTAAGGGTTGGGAGATGAACACAAACCATGGAAATTTTGAACAATGACAGAGACGGAAATGTCACGATGCGCTTGCAAGAGTTGGTCAAATTAGAATTTCAAGAGAAGCTCTCATGGGCAACTTCCATTGCTGCAAGATGACGCGACAAGCAAACCTCTGGGTGGACTCAATCCTATTAGTCAGCGTCTTGTTAAGCGGATGCCAGGTGACAGAGGCATATTCAAGGATGGGGCGGACCAGGTGCTAGGTATAACGTGCGGCGTGTGTTGATGGGAGCTGAGTGAAAAGACCTGTGGATGACGCAGTTGTCTTGCGAGCCTTTTTTTGCAAATGTGTTCGACATGAAGATTCCAAGAAAGTTTGTCAGTGAGATGAATGCCAAGGAATTTCGCAGAAGAAACCGTTCAATGGGCTGGTTGTTGAGATAGTCATAGCAACATCTGGAAAAGGATCCTTCTTTGTGGAGATTACGGACTTAGTTTTTTTTAGAAGCATTGGCAGTGAGATGATTCAGACGGAACCAATCATGAATGGAGTTTATAATTCAGACTGAAAAATCAACCAAATCAGAAGGAACATCAATGGGTTTAAGATGTTGGTATCGTCTGCATATAGAACAAGAGAACTATTTGGAGAAAATGAGGCAAGGCTAAGATCATTAACATAGATTAGAAAGAGGAGTGGACCCAATACAAAGAGCCCTGGGCGCCCAGTATTAGCTTACAATGCCATAATGCAGTCACTAGGCAATATTTTTCACGGTGTGGTTTTTTTTCAAAGGTCTCCTGAACATTCAAAACTACGGATGCAAAGTGGATTAATTTGAGTGTAAAATTGAAGAGGTAGTGCATTACTGAATGACAAATTCAATCAGCGAGGTTGATATATGAATAAAATTTAATGCGACAGCATGAGGCTCCGCTTTACGAGCATTTTTCAGTATGTGTAAACCGTAGAAAATGGTAAGTTCGAGTGAACTGAAAGCCACAAATAAGAATGGTTTTCTATGAATGTAAAAGTAGTACCATGTCAGGAAATATTATTTGCATTTCATTTAAGTAATGTATTACCCTTACCCGAGTAATTGAGAATTAAGGTATGGGTGGGTGAAGTTTAGAGAATGTGGAGAGTTGTTACATGGGAGAAGATTCCCTTTGAAGATGAAAGGGATGGTGTACAAGAGTTTTGTGAGACAGTGTGCTGTATGTGAGTGATACATGTTCCTGATTGGATAATGAGATGGGGATTTTGAGAAGGACAAGAAGAGCAATGATGAGAGCAATGTGTTGGTGAAATTGATGGATAGGAAGAAGACTGAGTATTTGATGCAGATGTTTGGGTTTGGAAGAAACGGTGGACCGACTGGTGAAGGCGATTGGTGTAGATGGTATGGGTACTGCGAGGAAGGATTAGGAGTCATGTTTTAAAAAATAGGGTTAAGCGGCGGCCCAAATAGTCGTGTGTACGATGTAATGGCTGGTTCTCTAATATTTTCTGAAGATGCAACAATCTCAGTTTTGTTTACATGCTCAACCTGACAATGTATTCTCAGTCCAATAACAATATAAATCAATGTAAATATAATTCATTTACAAAGTCATTGTCCCCCATACCCCAGGCCAATGTCCCATACCTCCAGGACAATTCCCATATCCCCAGGGCAAATTCCCATACCCAAGGACCATGTCCCATACCCGGACAAGTCCCCGATACCCCCAGGACAATGTCCCTAACCTCCAGGACAATGTCCCCTATCCCCAGTACAATGTCCATACCTCCAGGACAATGTCCATACCCTCCAGGACAGTGTCCCATACCTCTAGAACAATGCCCATACCCCCCAGACAATGTCCCATACTTCAGGACAATGTCCTTACCCCATGACAATGTCCCTTACCCCAGATAATGTCCCAGACCTCCAGGCCAATGTCCCATACCCCAGGACGTCCCATACCTCTAGAACAATGTCTCCCCAACCCCCCCAGGACAATGTCCCATACTTCAGGACATGTCCCATACACAGGACACTGTCCCATACACCGGACAATGTCCCCTACCCCAGGACAATGTCCCATTACCAGGCCACTGTCCCATATCCCAGGACAATGTCCCATACCCCAGACAATGTCCAATTCCCAAGACAGGTCCCATATCCCTAGGGCAAATGTCCCATACTCCAGGACAAAGTTCCAAACCCCAGGACAATGTCCAATAACCCCAAACAATTTTCCATACTCCAGGACAATTCCCATATCCCTCCCCAGGACAATGTCCCATACCCCAGGACCATTCCCCCAAATAATTCATGTTAACAAGGTCCTTGTCCCTACCCCAGGACAAGGTCCCATACCTCCAGGACATGTCCCATACCCCAGGACAATGTCCCATACCTCCCATAACATTTCCAATACCTCCAGGACAATTCCCATACCTCCAGGACAATGTCCCATACCCCAGGACAATGTCCCATATCCCCAGGTCAATGTCCCATACCTCCAGGACAATGTCCAAACCTCCAGGACATGTCCCATAATCCCCCAAGACATGTCCCATTCCCAGTCCCCTACCCCGGACAATGTCCCATATACCCCAGGACAATGTCATACCAGAATACCCCCAGGACAATGTCTTATCCCCAGGACAATGTCCCATACCCCAGACAATGTCCCATACCCGGAAATGGTCTCATATACCAGGCCAAATGTCCATATCCCGCAGAACAATGTCCATACCCCAGGACAATGTCCCATTCCAGGACATGTCCCATATCCCTTAATGGCATGTCCCCATCTCCCGGACAATGTCCCATCCCCAGGACATGTCCCATACCCCGAACAATGTTCCATACCCGAAACAATGTACCCTACCTCCAGGACAATGTCCCATACCTCCCGGCCAATGTCCCATAACCTCCAGGACACTGTCCCATACCTCCGGACAATGTCCCATACCTCCAGACAAATACCCCATACTTCCAGGACATGTCCATATCCCCAGGACAATATCCCATACCCCAGACCATGTCCCATATCGCCAGGACAATGTCCCATACCCCAGGCCATGTCCCATACCCCGAGACCATGTCCCATACCCCAGGAACAATGTTCCCATACCTCCAGGACAATGTGCCCTACCCCAGGACAATGTCCCATACCCCAGGATAATGTCCCATAACCCCAGCCCATTCCCATACCTCCATGACAGTGTCCCATACCTCAAGAACATGTCCCATATCCCCAGACATGGCCCATACTTAGGACAATGTCCCATACCACAGGACAAGGTCCCATACACAGGACAATGTCCCAACCCCAGGAAAATGTCCAAAACTCCAGGCCATGTCCCATACCACAGGACAAGGTCCCATACCCAGGACAATGTCCCCATTTCATTCCCCAGACAATGTCCCATATCCCTAGGGCATGTCCCTACCCAGACATGTCCCATAACCCAGGACAATGTCCCATACCCAGAACAATGTCCCATATCTCCAGGACAATGTCCCAGTATCCCCATGGACAATGTCCCATACCCATGACCCCATGTCCCAAATAATGCCATGTGAACAAGTCATTGTCCCATACCCCGGACAATTTCCCAGACCTCCAGGACAATGTCACCTACCTCCAGGACAATGCCCATACCTCCAGAACAGATGTTGTCCATACCTCCAGGACAATGTCCGATACCTCCAGGACAATGGTCCCTACCTCCAGGACAATGTCCCATATCCCCAGGTCATTGTCCCATAACCTCCAGGACGATGTCCCAAACCTTCCAGACAATGTCCCTATCCCCAAGACAGATGTCCCCATTCCCCCAGTCCCCTACCCCAGGACAATGTCCCATACCCCAGGACAATGCATACCCAGGACCAATTTCTTATACCCGCTCAGGACAATGTCCCCTACCCATGACAATGTCCCCTACCCATGACAATGTCTCATATACCAGCCAATTTTCCATATCCCAGGACAATGTCCAGACCCCAGGACAATGTCCTCATTCCCAGTACAATGTCCCATATCCCTAGGGCAATGTCCAATACCCAGGACAAGGTCCCATACCCAGGACAATGTCCATACCCCAGAACAATTCCCATACCCAGAACAATTCCCATACCTCCAGGACAGATGTTCCATTACCCCAGGACAATGTCCCATACCTCCAGGACAATGTCCCATACCTCAGGACAATGTCCCATACCTCCAGGACAATACCCCATACTTCCAGTACATTCCCATATCCCCAGTACAATATCCCATACCGCCAGAACATTGTCCCATAACTTCCAGGACATGTCCCCATATCCCCCAGGAAGTGACAATGTCCAATACCCTAGGACAATGTCCCATACCCCCCCGGACAATGTCCCCATCCGCATACCTCCAGGACAATTCCCATAGTCCCCAGACATGTCCCATGCCCCGGACAATGTCCCATACCCCAGGACAGTGTCCCATACCACCGAACAGTGTCCCCTACCCCAGGACAAGTCTTATACCCCAGGACAAGGTCCCAACCCCGGACAATGTAGATGTATATCGAATCAGTTCGTGAATCTGTAACCTCGCATCCCTCCAGTTTCGCCCTGTGGACTTACAGATCTCCAGATTTTGTTCACAAGTGCAATTAAAACAAGAAAAAATAGGTCCAAATATGCTAATTAATGATGGCCAAATTAGGTGACTTATAATGCATATATACTGTTGTACAGATCTAATAGATTTTGAGAATCTGTAACCCCGCCCCCCTCCACCAAGTTTCATCAGCTCTGTGTGACTTATATATCTCCAGATATTGTGTTTTCACCAAAAAGTGGTCAAATTAAAATCATTTGAAAATGGCCAACTATTGCTAATTAATTATGCACATTAGGTCACTTAGAATGCTATGATACGATGGTAATTGAATCAGTTTCGAGAATCTGTAACCCCGCCCCCTCCCCGCAAGTTTCAGCTCGGTGGACTTACAGCTCTCCAGATATTTTGTTCACAAGAAAAGCTCACGACACACCGCAGACGCCGACAACGCCGCCGACACCACAGAAATCATGCTGCCATAAGTCTTTCCTATCGACGACCTAAAAAGGGCTTTTGAGTTCCGAGTTGGGTGGTTGAGGAAGAGGGTCGACAAGAGGGCGCCTGAAGAAGCCAGTGGAGGAGGAGAGTAGGAGTTGGGTTGAGAGGAGGATGCAGTGAATCGGGTGAAGTGGAAGAGGGAGTAAAGCAAGTGCATTGCTCCGAAGTGAGGTGATCCGTCCACCGCCCCCGTTAGTGGGGACACAACCGGATTTAAAACTTTGTTTTAGTAACGACCTACTGGTAAAGTAGGTTGAATTAATTCAAATACGAGCCGATAGAGAGCATTGAATGTGAGAAAGTGTTTTATAATGCAGAGACAATACCTAGCCTTGTGCAGCAGCTGTACGTCCGTGTACAGCGTGCCTGGAATTGTCCATCAATATAATAGTAATCCACTGAGTTTACGAAAGTTGATCGAACTGATAGCTAATTAGTAATCACCACAGTGTGGTGTCCGTCATAGTTGGGAGTAGGAATTTAAAAAAAATGTTGTGGGGGGGGGATATATAAGAAGGAAGGACGGAAGGAAAGTTTGTTCTAAGAAATTCGCGGATGTTGCTCGTATTGCACAGCTTGAATATAGTCACTGATAAAATATCTGTTTTTTGGGTGTCGTGAGAGTCTTTTATTGAAATTTTAGGGTGTTCGATCGAACCCCTCGACCCCCCCCTGGCTTTGGGCCTGGATAACTGTCTGGTTGAAGTATCTGGTATATGTGAATGCTCATCCCTACTCAGAGTCACCCATAGAAGGCCGGTATTGCAGCGAGTTTGTTAGGTAGATAAAAATTGTGGTAATACCCACCAACCGCCATGTTACGCTCGAAGAGCCAAGACTTTACCGGAAACCCCATATCAAAACCAACCGTGATTCATTAAAAAAAGGTTAATAACCATAATTGAGTTACTGTTTCCCGGTCCTGAGAAGTAGACTAAGATATTCACTGTTACACGACTACTCCCCCTGATAGTGCCTATACTCATGCCAATTCCATCGTTGCATGAGGGTGTAACGTTAATCAAAGGAAGAGCTTTGTCTTTAACGCACACGGTAGTTTTTGGACCACCACCCATGCGCCAGGGGCAGTCTCCCTCAACTACCTCAAAGGCAGCTATTGATTTTTCTATTTTTTTTGGACTAGAATTTTTCCCTCTAACCTGAAAAAAAAATGAAAATGTCCATATATTTTAAAAAGAAGGCAGTAGTGAGATTTGAACCCCTGAGAACTGTACATGAGGTCATCCTACCTCACCACAAGACCGCGAGGATTGGTGTGGCCAGATTTTTTTTGCAATTCTAATCCTGATAACATTTACGGAAATAAATCGCTACTTGCTACTTGCCACAACCTATGCCCAAGGAGCGAGTGGGTGGTCAAAATCTCACACTTGCTTGTCTTTACAACAAAACACTGCTGGCTCGGAGCTCTGCTCGCTACTCAGCTTCATCGTCAGTGATGGAATTCATGTGATTTTTTTTCACATTTGCACACTTATGAAGCCGGGAATTTATAATTACCAATCTACAGAGATCAATGAACCTAGTCAACCAAAATTTATCCTATATTGGCAAAATTCAACACAAAGTCATAGCTTTCCATTGGTAATAGCTTAATAATTGGCCATTCGAGCATGAGGATCACCTTTGATATACATGACACCTAATCATCACTTACAGAATTAAAATTCACTGAATGACAATTGGGGCAGGGTATACAACTTTCAAAAACTATTGTAATCAAAAGCTTTGCTCAACTTACAACATTCCCAGGCCATTGATGTGAAAATAGCTAAAATTAAGACAACATCAAAACATACACCACCAAACACTGAACACTACCTACCTTCACTTCAAATGGCACAGGATCCATCACTGTGAATAATATAGGGAAACCTGTTATGCAAAAAACAACACCTGAAGTTTCAAATTTTAAAGGTCCACTTCATGATCTTACAGGTGCATTTCGTGAGTTATTCAGCACCTTCTGTTTTATTCAGTTATCACTGATAGCTGAGAAAAGCTTATTCCCAAATTTAGCTGATCCCTAATCCTTGCGGTTTTGTGTTAAATGAGCAATTGCTCGTGTTCCCATCCCCCACGGTCCCAAGGCTAACTGTGCCGTAATTTCTGTCCGTTACGGACATAAAATACAAATTGGAATTTCTTACAGATGTGACCGATTTGCACGTAAGAATTGGCACACGTGGATTACTAAGCTAACGGTTCAAGATGATATAAAATCTCAACATCTTTTTAGGTAGTCGGGGTGGACGATGCTGTGGATCACAAATGCCCTTTAAACATCCTCTTTTAGTTATGATCACCAGGCATCCTATAAATTTTTGTTATGATCATACGTCCATACCAGTGTCCCATTAGAGGCCAATTGTCATATTTTTTCTCCATTTATTACAATTAACCAATTCAATATAATTTTTTTACAGAGACAACCAGATCTGCATGTAGGGGAAAGCATACACTGTACACGACTTTGGACAATGGCTAAAGGGGATGGCCGATTTAATATATGAGGTTGTCAATTTTGATAGGATGGACTTCACCACAAAACCCCATCTGTAAAGTTTTGCACCCATATTTCACTATCCACATTTTGATGTGAGGGCTAAAAATGTGAATTTTGTATGCCCCATAAGTACTGTGAAAATTAATAATTGGTCGAACCAAAAGGTGCAACATTTTTGTTATCACTTCCAAACATCTTTTATCCCTACAACTTCCAGGGAATGAGAAAAAATAGTAGCTTGTTTCTGGTAACAATTGTGACCACTTTCGGTAAAATCTGGGGTCCCTTGGGCCGAGGCTATTAGCGATCGGCCATGGACCGTCAAGATGACGTTTGTTTAAGCTATATGGAGGGGCTAATGATCATGATGTGACTTTCTTCTAGACTTTCAATACTGAAGCAGATAGATATACAAACTTGGTAGGGTGCACTAACATTTTTATTAAGTAGCATGGGTTTAGGCGTCCATTTTGACTCTTGGTTTTCTGTTCCTAAGACTATTATTTCAATTATTCTAGTTGGCCACGTTGATATACTTAAAATAATGCTTCATATGCATTTGCGCATTCACCTTTCATGGATGTTTTTAATTCTAATTCTGATCTTAGACCCCCTATCTGGAAATTTTTTTTCAGTGGCACTAGAATATACCATAATCCTCTTGGTTTAAACAGGTGCATGAGAATTTCACATTCAGGTGCCCCTAAAAAATCGAAAGTACTGATTTTTTGCCCTTATGTAAAGCTTTCCTCAAAAATAACTCAAATCTAAAAGGATTAAGCTTAGAAATGTTTCTTTGCTACAAAAATTTTGAAATTTTCTCATTTCGTATAGGAGCAAATACTAAATTCAGTCTATGTTTTTATTGATATAAGGGCAGTTTTTTAAGGTGGGACCCAATTGCTTTGTCATGTGCATTTTTTAGGCAAACTACAATGATTTACTGTTTTGGAATGTAAACGTTTAAACTGTACATTTTACCCTTATATAAGTACATATATTCTGAGACATATACGCTGCAGATTTAGAAAACAATACAATTTGCTTCATCATACCGGGTGACTCATAAATATACAGGGGTAACACAACCAAAATAAGTAAGAAAAGGTATTCATTTTATGGGTGTCACCCCCGAAACATACACGTGATGATACAAGATTTGGCACTTGTTTACTTAAAACAAAATGGCCCACCAAGCCATGTACAACTTTTTACGACAAATACTTCCATTTCACAGTTCACAGGGTGGTCCCAAATTAATGTGATATTTCTTCTCTTTCTCCCTAATCTGGTACTGAGAGAATATTTTTCATGATTAATGTGTTTACTATAATGTAAAATCAGCAAGCAATCCAATTAATAAAGTTAGAAGAGACTTTGACAAAGGCGGGAAGTTTCGTGAAAATTGCCTTTTTTGATCAAAATGGAGCCAGAGGGCCTTTTTCAGATTTGGTGAGCAAACATTTGTTTTGTTTCCCTAGATTTTGTTTTACTTGAAGAAACGAGGATCACAAACCTAGACCTGCCTAAGATATTTGAACTTAATTCATGCTTTGTTTGTCCATAGCACCCATTTGTAGCATGGTGCTCCTCCGCCACATGCTCCTCCCCCACATGATCCACCCCTGACTTTTTTATGCTTACGGTGTACAGTAATTATACAAACTAAAATCATATTTTTTTTGCTTCAAGAATTGGAAAGGCCATTGTCCAAGGACAAAAATAATACCAAACAAGCTCTCCGCATATAAAATAACAAACTACAGCATTTAAACAATTGTTTGGGAACTAAGAATTCAACAAATCCACCCTTTTTAGGTGCCCAACTTAAAAAACATGACCATATCAATCAGAATTCAAAAACAAAAAAAAAAAACCCCGTTTTCCTCTCTTTTAAGGCATTTCTGGACCAAAAACAAAGGTAAGAAATCTATTGTGTCTAGTCTGATATGAAATTACTATCAGACACAATATTTTGGGTGCCTCAAAATCTCCTCGTTGCACTCTAAGACGTTTGCCAGATACACAACAACCTTGTGTGGAAGATGAAGTTGGACAAATCCTTCCATATTTCTCATATGAATCTTATGGAGGTTTAATGACAGTAATATCCGGTTTACAATAACCAGTGTTTCTCACTAAAAATACCCAGCTTTTCCCCATCCGTCAAAAAACTCACCTATAGCTGAATAGCTTTGTTTTTTAAGTGAAACACTGAACATACTGTCATGCCTGACACTTAAGGTGCAACAGAGATTTTTGGGCATCCATATATTGTGTCATATGTAGCACTTTTCATCTGGATAAGACCCACAGTAGAGGTCTTACCTTGTCGTTACACAGAAACCTTGAAGTAAAAACAAAAAGCACTTTTGATTTGCTTAATTCATATAACATGCTGAATTTCGTAGTTGCGCCTATAGGACTGAGTAGAAATTTCACATTTGTTGGTCCAAAGATAGTTTTCAGCTTATCCTTCACAAACGGGGGTATTGTTTAATAGCCAATTACTTAGTGCAAAAAAATAAGAATTTTCACCTTTTTAGTGACTCCCATTGCACCTTGTTGCACCTCTAAAAAATTATTTTATGTCCATGTCAATTTCCCATATAACAGGCATCCTCAAAAAGTTCTGCACAGTGCCACATATTTTTTTTTTCCGATGGACAGAATCGGGCATTAATTACGCGTGGGGCAGAAACACAGTCCGGGCGGGACCCGGAGGCATGTCCCCAGAAGCCCTGATTTGGCAATGTTGTATCACAAAAACAGTAACAGCTCAAAACAAAGGGTTGTTTAAAAGGGCGGGCGAGATCAACCACTGCAAGATTGTGTGTTTGTTTATTATTTTTTTTAATACATGTTATTTCTTTTAGAAGTCTTCACAGATGCCATCTAAACCGCGCCATGGCCACATGTTGCTAAGTACATGCGCTATTGAATGCCTCTCATAGAGTTAGCATGTATTATTTTGAAAACACAGACATAGACGGACAGTCAAGACAACCTACACACCCTTTTATTTTTTTAACTGTGTTAAATGAAACCACTTTTTAGACACTGTCCTTTATTTGGACAAAAGCCATACTTATTATAAATATTCTGTATATGCTTAATTAGGGTGACAACGTTCTCTAAGCACTAATACATATTGATACTTTGTGGCCTTAGAATTATTTAAATGTCACAACAACGAAAAACATCCCTCAACAATACACATCCAAGGTATCCGTCCCCTCACACGCATGCACACATACAAAAAAAAACACCTATATACCCCCATATTATTACATCACTACTATAGTCCTGATTTTGTTATTCCTGTCAGTAATGCATAGTGTCGATGGTACGAATAAAATTTTTGATAGGATGTGCTGAGATCAAAAACTAAAATGCCGTATTAACAGCTGAAATGCTCAACTTGGTTCAACAGAAGAAAATGCTTGACCCATTTTTTAACATGAACTTTTTTGTATCGAATGTGTAAAGGCTCATAAAAATCCCATTGAATAGATTGTCGAAGTCTGATTACACCTCATCGATTCCGTTGTTTGGATCAATCAAAGAAAGGTTAAAGTGTCGTGAACATCGAGGCTGGGGGGTGAAGAGGAGGATTAGGCAAAAAAACTGTCTCAGAAAACCGTTGCAATTGATACTAAAATTTTAAAAAAAAAAAAAAATTATGCGGAACTTTTTTTTTATTTTTTAAATTCAAAAAAAAAATGATAGAACTTCGATTTTTGTTGAAAACTAAAACACCCATTCAATCATCTGCAGCTCTCGGCATGAACTGACCATTCATGGCCTTCCACTGTACGATTTTGCCATATTTTGTCCGTTTTCCTGGAGCCCTAAGTGCTAAAAAAGTCCGAGTACGATTTCCGATATTTCGATCGACGAAAACCCCGACTTATATTCCCGACAATTTTCACTGATACCAGCATTTTTTTTATGCGTTTCATTGATACCCTATTATGTTGGCATCAATGCCAGTTTACTTATTGTGTAATATACTTTTTGTGAATTCCGTGAGTGCGGCACAGTATTTTTTCAACATCACCTGCATTGTAGAGGTAATCTGAACGGTTAATGTCAATATTTTTAGTCTTTATTTTAATATTTTCACCATTTCCTATTTTAACACTCTTTCTGACTTCAAAGTTAGGACCTTTCAATTTATAAATCATCATTTTAAATTTTGTTTTCTCATATTACTGTAGTTGAGATTGAAGTAAACATTAATTAGAGGCAATATTAGCACATTTTTGAAGAGCGCCCCCCAATTTTCAAATTTGATATTTTTACACAGTTACGTTGATTAATTGTTTTAGAAACTATACCTGCGAACGAGAATGCTAAAAAATGCGTATTTATCACAAAATAAGCGATTTTGGTAATTAGAATTGGGATGCAGAATTGGACTTACGGTCAGAGCTGAAAATGCTACGCTTTTCCCGTCCATGATGAATAGTGCCACCTCGCAAAATAACCTCTAACTTGGCTTGCCTGAACTATTAACACAACTAATGGATGAGCGTAGACACTCCATGCGCTATTTCCCGACTATTTCACATTGATGCCGTTCACAAGCCGTTGTATTATTATGGGGATCCCGCCGATAATAATTAATTCTTGTACAAAATTCCTTCCTTCGTTTGTGACCTAGACTTTTTCGAGCTTCCATTCACGTTTTTTAAACAATCGTTGTCACTAGCGCAGTTTACCATCATCGTTAAAAATCTCCAAAGTTTTAAAATGGGGGGCTCTTTCAAAACATGTGCTAATATTGCTTAAATTAAGAGAGTGTAATGATAGTCTCACTGAAGTCATCAATGCATCAGAAGAAAATGACGTATATGAATTTACTCTCATATTGTTTTTGTCTCCAACTTAAGTAACAACTGAAAATAGAATAGGTCCATGCCTCGATCAGCTCCATAGTGACCACCTAACTGCCCGAAATGGAGTTTTTGAGGTTTGGGTCCAACAGGTCCGCTTAGCTTCAAGTGCCTTCATTGCAGGCAGACTGGCTTTATGGACTTTTTTTAATCTCCACTTCCGTAAAATACTGAAGGTAATACTAGATCCTTGCCTCTGCATTCCCTCTATAGGTGACCATAACTGCTGGAGCTTTGTTTGAGGTTTGGGTCCGTCGCTATGAGTGTGTGTTTTTGAAACAAAAGATCAATATAAAAAAAATAAAAAAAATAAAAAAGTTTAGATAAAAAAAATACAAAATGCGCATACCGAGTAGCTTTTTCAAACACTCATCAGCTTTGAGACAAACTATATTTTTTTTTTGGCCTTAGGCCACATAAATATTGTAGTTTGTTATGAGTGACCAAAACTCTAACGGGCGCTAATGATGACCAAGTTGTCAAATATTATTTCAGAAACGTAATCATTTTCTAATATTCCATAGTGACGTAAAGAACTTTGGTGAGTAATAATTTTCTACCATTTTTTTTTTTTTTTCTTGATGCTTCATAGTTTTGTTAAGTCTGGTGTTTAGAATTTATTCAATGTAGTTGCCTGTTATTTTCTTCGTGAAAAAGGGGCTTTTTAGAAATTAATGGCCTTAATCTGATCCGGCATCGTGACATCAAATTTCTATTGTTATTGATTGGGGTAAAACACATACAACCTCGTCCATAACTAATGGAATCGTCAAAACGCCCCAAAAACTTTTAATTAAACTGACAGGAATAAAAAATCCACTATATATAATGTATAACAGCTTTTACATCTAGATTTCAGTTTGAAAGTTAGCAACACACAACTTACTATCATACATAAAGTGAATACACTGATGCGATGAGTAAACAAAACAAGTGCGGACCACAGTAGCGGGTTGTCTGCTCCCTTCCAGAACAAACATCAAATCAGTAGGAAGCAGATTTAAATTTTTTTTTTTTTTAAAATTTTTTGTAATGTAACTCAAATTGCATCTTATTCTAGGTTTACCAAGATAGGCTTTGTTTTTTTCTTTTAAATGAAACATTGCTAAACCTCTGTGCTCAGAATTTAAAGTATGCCCGTTAAGGTTAAAAAACCTTCACCGTGTAATAGGCCATGAACGTCAATTCCGAGTTTATCATCACTCTTTTTTTTTTCCTGGTTGATGAGGTGACTTTTTCATTTTCTCATTATTTTCACATCAAATTTTCATTTATTGCCTAAAATGAATGTCTGTTGTGTAAAAGCCAAAAAAGTTAGGCCACAGACAAAAGCCCGCGGTTTTGCTTCAAACTTATCAAAAATATGTTTTACACACACAACATATGTTTCCACTACTGCTATAACCTGGTGAATGACGATATTTTTTGAAAAAATTTATTTTGGCAATCTTGAAATTTTGACGTGGGTATTCCAGTCTCCCAAAAGCGATGTGGGCGGTTAACGATTCCGATAAACTCAAAATCACTTTCATGCCCCCAAGCCGTGTTGTCGCAATTGAAGATCAAGCAAGGTTTTTTTTTCAAAGTTTTTCTTTACCTACCTACTGCTCAACACAATATTTGCTTGGACAAGAAGTGCAAATGCCAGCAGAGTCAATATACTTCTGCAAAATGAAAAAGCAGATTATAACACACATGATCTCAATTATATTATTGCTCTATATAAATGTAGTACATAGTGTATTTCGAAAAGAAGTGCCCATGAATTGAACCTAAACTTTTTTTATTTACATCCTGTCAAGAATTATTGTTTTCATTTTTTAATCGATCATTCCTGAAGGTTTTTTTATTGAATACACTATATATCTGAAATAATGACCAGGAGTATCCTAGACATTCAACCGACACTCCAATTTCATACATGTAGCAATCGTGGGCAGCTCCAGAATAGAAAGCAGGTCTCAAGGAAGAGTTTAAAATATCGAGTGTACCGGCAAATGGTTTATCATAACTCTATCTTATTGAAGTAGAATATTGTTTGTATCTAGTGGACCAGTATATACAAATTCCTAGCTGAATACATTGTGGTATTGTTTTGTAAGCAATTCAACGAGTTGTTGATAAACACACAATTTTTAACTCTGCCTTTTCGCCCCTGCTTTCCGATTCTTGTAGCCGCCACTGACAATGTCCACCAATGCTGAGGGTCAACGTCACCAATGTCAAATTTATGTCTGATCTCCATAGACGGCATGTTAGTGAAAGACCACTAATAGTGACCTCCCGAAAGATTCAATATTTGAAATTGCAGGAATAGCTTAAAAGGAAGTCATAAATCTGTAGAATTTGCGTAATTTTTATTTTCCAACTGAAAATTGATAGAAAACTAAGAAAACAACAATATTTTTGTTTTTTAGTTAATTTTAATTATGAGTTGTCTTAAAGTTTCGCGTACAGAATATGACTAAATTAATCAGATTTTTTGTCCCATGATGCTGCTTTGGTCCTATCAATTGTGGGAATGTTAGGATACCTATACACTGCTACAGATCTGCCAACATCTGATTTTTTATGATTTTGTTTCAATTTTCTGATTTAGCAAATCACTGAAATAGATTGCCTTTATTTCTTGCTAATAAGGCAATCCAGTTAGTGGAATGTTCTTTTTTTAGACTATAAAACCTCTTTTCTTAAACAACCCACATTAAAATTAGCCCTTTTTCTGACGCACTTAAATTCATAGGGTGAAATCCCGGGGATTGGGGGGGGGAATGGTTTATAACGATCACCCCCCCCCCCCCAATGTTGATGCCCGTTCCTGTAATTTTAACCAAAAATCACCTCATATTTTGCCATATATTTAAAAATGGAAATTTCCACGCGCTTCTCTTGGCATTTTTCCTCTAGTTAGCAATTACTTTAAAGACACTACAGTGATTTCCTAATCAGAAAAGCGAAAAATCATCAAAATCCGATTTTTGCATTCCTGTAACAAGTATAGGTATCTCTACCAACCCACAAATGATAGGACCAGAGCAATCTAATAAGGACAAATCGGATTTTAGTCATGAGTGTCCGAACGGACCACTAACTTCAACACTAATTCCATGGGAATTCGTATCTTTGAACACTGCCATTATTTCCTTTTCTGCATTCTTCAGTTGGAAAAGGAAGTTATGATAATTCTGTACTTGTAAAGCTATTCCTTTCCTGCGATTTCAAATACTTTGACTCTTTTGGATAGATCACTATAGTTCTTTTAAATGATTATTAAGCCTCTATTATCGCATTTTTTTTGCGTCTCTTGCGCACCCATGTGTTGTAATGGATCTTTTTCAGCAAACCCCATTTAAGTGCATGAACTTTTCATCAAACCTCCCCCCAATGACAAGAAGAAATTTATGCCACTGCTTAAAGTCTTCACACAGGAGTTAGCATTATGTGATGAAATCATGTAAAATGATTAAAGTCAACCAAAATCAATCTGTTGTTTTGAATTTGAGATTGAAACCCCACTTAGACATTGACCCAAGATATGGTATTTTGAATGATGATTGCCTCAAAAGCAGAGAAAATAAGGCTCAACATTTGCAGTATGCTTTGATTATCATTTTGACCCACTTATCATTAGTTTTGAAGGAAAAAATCACAGATGATAGACACGAATCCTGCTACACTTTCTGGAAAAAATAAATCGCTGTCCTCAGACCGTTAGTGTCGCGTGCCAAATCACGGTGTTGTTGAAGATAGGCCCATAATGACCTTTGACCCTTGCTATGTGCTTTTTGACCTCATAAACAAATGAGTTTGTGTGTATCTCTATAACCAACTGAGGTCTATTTTACATTTTCAGCCTACTGTATGTGATCCTTGAAAGTCAATTTTATGGTGATCAGAATTTTCAAAACGTCTCACAAAAGGACCATTTTAGGGGGTTTTAGGTCTACTTTTAACCATAAAGGTCCATTCTTTTTCGAAGTTCTGCACCCTCAAAAAATTCTCGGACGGCCCTGTTTACAGGCAATGTTAACCCATTTCTCAACCACGACAACAACAACATACATAAACAGAAAACAGTGGACAAAGTGATCCCTATGTGTGTCTTCCTGCCTTAAGCAGGCAACATAAAAGTCCATATCCACATTTTCACCCCTCTGGAGCTATTTTGAACCACATCTAAAAAACTTATTTAGTGACTTTTGACCATTCATCTCACATGTCTGATTATTAATTAGTAACACAATAAAACCAAGTACCTGAAGATGGTGACGCAAGTTTTTGAGAGCATGAATGAATTTTTGAAGACTAAGACACAGATATTCTGAGGGAGGAGACTGATTGTGTGTTGTAAAAATGTTTAACAAGTCTACACATTGGCAACTTACCTCTTTAGAACTTCCTCCTATGCTTTTTAAGAGAGTGTTTTTTGATATTGGGTTATAGAGCATAAGGCAATCAAAGTACTCTACGACCACCGCATCAAACCCCTACACAGGTACAGGTGGCAAGACTCAACTCTTTTAAAACGGTTACTTTTTGGAACCACTGACCAGATGAAAGGAGAGATGTGAAAAAATGTGGTACCACCACATGGTAATTATTATGACCATCAGGTATTCAATTCTGAGTAATGCCAACTCGCCAAGTCTTAGGAAGAATTTAACCTGGCAATATTCACAAGACATATTAGAGAAGTAATGGAACTTAGGAGGTAAGAGTTAGATCATATGGTTAAATCCCCGGGTTAAAGTATCATAAGAAAATGAATATCAATAGTTATAGTACATATTTAATAATTTAAACATACCATGTTAACTCAGCATCGTAGGGTTCCAAAAGAAGAAGAAAATCATAATTTTACTATCGTAAATGTCTGTATTGACTTTGCTAGTAGGACTGATCCATATTGGATCCTAGCAGCTTATATTACGTGAAATTTTCCGGCATCATCACCACCGATATAACGCTTGCCACCGGGCTCAAATTATTTGTGTAGACTCCGTGAGGTTTGCAGTAAACACGATAATTATTACAACCCTTGCAATTTCTGTTAAACATATGAAACGAATTTCCGTTGTGCTCGTGTACCCTCCATCACAACCTCCTAAACATAATTGGAGCCCCGTGGCAAAAACTTCACGAATATAAAGCTGCTAGGAACCAATATGGATCAGTCCTACTAACAACGTCAATACAGACATTTACGATAGTAATTATGATTTTCTTCTTCATTAGAACCATACAATGCTTAAGTTAACATCGTACGTTTAAATGTTGTTCTTTAATTTCATTTTGAGTAAAGGGTGCCCCTAAATGTGCAAGTTATTGTCTTTAGGGTATTTCAAAACTACACATTTTTACAAAAATATGACTAAGGTACACTAACAATGTATCCAGGTCCCCTATGCAAAAATATTGAAAAATCTTTTGTACAATAATAGGCATTGTGAATAATAATAATATTTAATTTGAGTTACATAAAACCAAAAATACAAAATGCAAGGTACAATATGTGTACAAACTCAGAAAGAAAATGGGCTGCATAGCACAAACACAAGTGTGCAATGCTTTCCAGCAAAACATTTTTTTATTAAAATCCATCGAATACTATTTATGATGCCCATACATGTAACACACAACCACACACACACTATCACACACACACACTACATCCGAACACAGCTACAAGTGGGTGATTTGTGGTTGTGCAATTGTGGGGGTATAAATTTGTATAACAATGCATTGTGGGAATGGACTTTTAGTTAGCATGCATTATGGGAATGTGGACCATTGAAATAGTGTGTGTGTGTCTGTGGGGGTATGTGCACGCCAACACACAAAACACAGTATTTCTACGAAATACATAGATGGGGTATTTTTGTTTCACATTTTTTTAAGCTCACAATTCTTTTAGCTGTTTTAAACCTTCATGGTGGGGGTCCCCCTACTTGTAAATACGCCCACAATGTAACTCTGTACTTGAAATACTCCCAGAATGTATCTCTGGAAAGTTCTCTCGCACTCTCTCTCTACGCACACACACACACACACCACACCTACACACGCACACAGCCACACACACACTGTTCACTAACCATGCCAAAGAAATGCCAACCATTGTTGTGTTGACAAATCCTTGTCATTGCTTCCCTGTTCACTCATGCTGCCAAACTAAAAGAATATCTTTTGGGAAAACACACAGCCCAGCAGGGGGAGTCGATTTATATTTGGCATCCTTCTGAAAATTAGCACTCTATATACATACCCAGTAAACATTTTTAAATATTCTATTGTGTTTTAAACAGTTGCGCACTAGGATTTTCATATTGGGGGGCCAGTGTCCCATCTCAAAAACCGACAGAAAATGGGTAGGGTCCAGGGGCCCGCCTTGGACCGTTTGGGTCCAGGGGCGAATCCCGTGGGGGTCTGAGGGCGAGCCCCTGAAAATTCTGGGTTTTATATCTTAACTGTCTTCTGATGCTAATTTTTTTGTAACGATTTTGTAAATTTTACTTGTCCATTGACTTTAAACCTATACTTTTGCCGACAATCTGGCCTCAATGCATGACCCCTTAATTTTTCAAGTGAACCGACGGGTTTATCTCAACCGACGAAATCAATTTTGGGGGGCCCGCGGCCCCTTCCCCCCTCTGGCTACGCAGTGGGACACCCTACACGTTACAATCATGGCAAAACAAGTAAACTTCAATCAATTTCTGTATTTGTTTAGTATACATTTAAAATGATGTACAACCCTATAGTAAAACCATACATTTTCTGAAAGCTGAAGGGGTAAGGACTCTATATTTTTAATGTTGACGTTGTATACAGGGTGTGCGAGAAAAACATATGGGTGCAAAACCCAAAAAACACATTTTGTCACTTAATGTTACCCGATGAAAAATCTGAAGCAAGTAGTTCTGCAAGATAATTATATATTCTTACAGGCAGAACTCTAGGCTTTCAAACATATAACAATTTTGGTACATTCAACTGATTGGACAAGCGACATTACAGGGCGTTGGCCAAAAATGGACCACATTGTTTGTGAATGAAAAAATACACGCGTTTATTAGGAAAGGACAAAATTGATTCATATAAAACAGTAAGAAAGCATTGTAATTACTTGCTGGAAATCTTCTTAAAAGATATAACAAGATCTGACAGGTAACAAAAGAATTTTTGTACATGGGTGGTATGAAATGTAGTATCAACTGTAAAGATTGCCCATATTTATGATACATATTTTTAGGCTTTGTATCGTATAATCAGACTTGTTGTGGGCTGAGGTTTCTCTAATTTTGTAAGAAATTTTGATCAGATAATGTATATTAAGAATGAACATTGTAGTTTACAGATGACCATACACTTCAAATGTGAAACACACTTAACAGGGTGGTGTTCAAAATAATATGGTATTATGCTATATAAAAAAAAATTATCGTCATCTGTGATGTGTGATTAAATTGGTTTGAAATTCTTGACATTAATTCAACATCACATATAATACACTTGCTCTTGGAACCAGTACTTCATGTTAAGTCTTTCTTAAACAGCAATAGCTACATGTAGCAATCCTGTCTGTTTGTATTGTTTAGTACAAAATTATACTGACCATCGTATCAACGTGCGAATAGGCCTCTCAAATGGACAAAATGGAAGTTAATTAGTACATTAATAATTAGTTAATTGGTAACTAATAGGATTATGGAACGCGAATAGTTAGTATGTTCATTTAATTTAAACGTTTGTGATTGACATTAATTAACGCATTTAGTTGTTGGGGCAATGCTTTGTATAGTTTGAAAACGAATCCCATTACTTGCAGGCTGTTGTTAAAGTTATTAAAATCAAAGTTAATTAATTAAATAGGGTTGGAATTTGATTTTAAGTACTTGGATTTATACTAAGATAATGTATGGAACCGTGTTGCAAGAGAAAAAAATATCCATATCCCTAGTAGTTTGCATTTTACAACAATTTGAAAAATAGTAAGGCATATCAAAAAACCCAAATTCCCATAGACTTAACAAGCGAGGCTGCACCGAGGGGGCTCATGCACCGCGGTGGCTCCTCCACAGTTGACTTGTTATCATTTTGCTTCATTAAAACGACAACGACAAAACTTATGTGGAAAAAATAATGCATTTAATAAGAAGAATAAGAATAAATGGGCTTTAAAATAAGCCCAAATTTATTGAAGTTGGACAATTATTTATCTTGTAGCACTTTGCTAACCCCAAAAGTTATGCCATGTACCATCCCTCCCAAAATCAGGTGTCCCACTTTACGACACATACGGTCATTTTTCTGTCACGAAAACCGGTTTAATGCAAAAGGCCACACCCATGAAACGAATCTTATACAGTTAACTTCACGAAAAAATCCGATCAACTATGACAAATTCAGTCTTTGGAAAGGAAATTTGATGCAAAATGAATGCGTGCGATATGAGCAGATTCTGTCCATTAATATACGTTGTGTATACGTTTTGTTGTGCATGAGCCCGTAGTCTCGTTTCCGTTTGTAACTGCTTGCTGCCCTCGGACCTCGTGGGAGCAATAGGCGTGGTAGGACCCCTATACATGAGAATGAGACTAAAATTTAATAAATAACTTCCTCCAGCAGTTTAGGGATTTTTGAAAATGGCGCGAAAATGAATTTTCCAAATGCATTTTTCTTTCTCGCAAATTTCCTTTTACGAACTAAAAGTTCCAGAACAAATTGCTTTAATAATGATGTCTTCTTGCTTGCCGTATGTAAAAATTGAATGAATTCATCAAACGGTGTTGGAGGAATCATCATGCATTATGCGATTTAGGGATTTTTTTCCATAGAAGCTCCACCGGAGCCTGCTCTCCAAATCCCCAACTCTAGTATCGAACATTCGGGCGTCCTTCCCCTCCTGCTCCCCAGCTTTCCAGAGAGCCCAATAGTTCAGTGCTGTTGCCAGCTGGCAGCTGGTGGTCACAAGTTTTGGAGTTCATGTGTTTAATTTTTTAAAAAAGTGTGTTTACTTTAAGGAAACATTTTTCACTTTCACTCTTTGTTATTTCTAGTCCCAGTTAGTTAGGTAAGCAACTTCTCCTCCTACAGTGTACTAACCAAATTATTCTTCTTCCTTACCAACATAATTTTGAATTTTGTTGCCAAATTTTTTATTTTTTTTTTCTGATTGTTCCTATCTTCCATTCTTTGGGAAAAGTTTAGTGCAGTCGACTTGCTGGCGAGAAACAATTAATACCTGAAAATATCCACGATAATCAAAGTCCATCGTCAAAGATCGAACTTTTCTGCAACGCGTTGAGGCCCTTTCCCCTTTAATATGGTCGGTCTCTATCTGTTAACTGGCGCCAGTGCGTATCTACGGGGGAAAGGGGGGCACGGTGCCCCGGGCGCCACCTCGGGGGGGCTGAAATGACGTTGGGAAAAATAAATCGCACGTCACAACAAGGCCGATATAGCCTTAGTTCATTAACTGAGAGCCATCGGAAGTACTCAACTTGAAAACTTGAAGATTCCCGGGGTCCATGTCGCCCCCTGACCACACCGCCAAGGGCAAGTATAGATCATTTGCTTCGTTACAATGAGCTATCATGAGAGCTCCCAGCCACTCAAACAAAACTCGAGAGCTTCAAGGGCTTCGTTCCCCTGGAAACCCTGCCAGGGGCAGTATATTTTCATCTACTTCATGATAAAGAGATAACTGATCTCCGAAGGCACTCAAACGTGGTAAAACCCTCGATCTTCTCGGGGGCTCCGCCCCTGGACCCATCTGGGCAGTAGAGGTTAATCTGCTTCAAAGCTAATGAATTCTGAAAGCTTCTCCGAGGCACTCAAAATGCTTTGCTTCATGATAATTAGATAATGCAGAGCTCTCCGAAGGCATTCAAATATGCTAAAAACAAAACCCGACAGCTCCGGGGGGCCACCGCCCCTCGAACCTCCTCCGGGGCAGTATCGTTCATCCGCTTCAAGATAATGAAATATGCTGAAGAGCTCCCCGAAGCACCTCACATGCTAGAAAAGAACCCGAGAGCTTCCGGGGCTTTCGCACCCCTGGACCCCACCAGGGGCAAAGGATGATAATTGCACAGATATGAGATACAGCTCGCTGAAGGCATCAAACATGCCTAAACCCAACATTTTTTCTTCTGGGGGCCTCACCCTCCTCCGGGGCAGTATAGTTCATCTGCTTCCAGAAAATGAGATTATCCTGAGAGCTCTCCGAAGAGAATTCAAACATGCTAAAACCCAAGAGCTTACGGGGGTTTCTCCCCGGACCACCGTAAGGGCTTTGCCTCTGGGGACCAACATAGGGCCCCTAAGGCAAGTCCCGGATCCCCCCACCCCTTTTTTTTCTCACGCCTACAACACACTGGGGAGGGCACCACGTTAATTAACATCTTGCCCCGGGCGTCATAGTCCACTAGCTACGCCACTGACGGACTACTGGCGCAGCTGACGGATACGGGGATTTGGTGGTCTTACCGAATCATGCTAAAACGTGGAGGTGATTTTGTAATCGAGCTGGTAAGTAACTGGACGCATGTAATTAATGAATTTGCTTATTGTACTAGGCATTAGTGGTCATTGTGTCATGCAAGTGTTCTGCAAACTCTATTGTAACTGACAATCAACAACAACACAATGTTCAATCTAAAAGTAGCTTGCTGTTGAATTAAAACGGCGATCGGTTCTATATAATCCGGGCCGCATCTATAAATACCTTCTTCAATGCCCGCATTTGTACCAGCAACATCCATGGCATAAAGTTTGCTTGAGGTTGTTGGAAATGCACTTGGGTCTTCAAGTGCATTTTTTCCCTGTCAAAGGTCATATAATGTTTCAAGGTCCAAATGTAAGCGCTTCTCTCTTTCTTCCATTTCGTTCATATGAGGTTATTCGAAATTAACATTTTTTTCATCCGGTTTCATAACGTCGAAAATCGGTCCAAATTTGAAATTCGGGCCAGATGGTGCATGAATATGCTGAAACCATCATTAATGACCATTTTCTCTTACGTTCCCCGGAAGTTTTGCCAGTTCAAATTCGACGAAGCACAGCGTCCATTCAGAAAACCCTACACAGTAATCAGTTTCATTCCTTCCCATCTCTGATACACATGTAAAAATCGAGCCCTGTTTACACTAATAGCCCGAGGTTCGCTTCGGCTTTTTCCGCTACGCTAGCCCCTACTTCTTCTCTCCCAAAGCCAGAGCGGCAGTTCATTGAAACACTGGGGTCCACTGTGCTACAAAGTCAAGAATTTTGGTATTACTTACATCCTTTATGACAAACGACATCCGTGCATATATGAAACCTTTGATGTCTTAGCTCCCTACTTAGCTCGATTTTAAAAATTACAAACGTTGCACAGCCATGCTTAAATCCGTGAAATGTTGAACCCTAAAAGCACAAAATGACCGAAAATTGAAGCTAAACACAGTCGTCTTCCACTTCACGGGTATGTTCGTAATTTATTTGGTAATCAGCGAAAAAAAGCTTTCTCCGTCCTCACTATTCTAAAGAAAATAACCCAGGAACAATCCAGGGGCGACTCACTGAGCTTCATGGGGGGCGACTGGCAGTTCTGCTACGCATAACTTCACATTATGTCTCCTATGCAATAGTAAATTCAGCCTGTGCATGCAAGATTTTTGTGTTATCTTCAGCCCATTTTCGAGAAAACCCCAGTGTGCATGTAATTTTTATTTTCTAAATCGAACACTGGCGACTGCTTGTTTAAATTGGGATTTTAAACGGTTAAGAATCACCCCAACTCACCGTTTCCATCATCAGATTTTAACCATGAATGAAAATTAGTCAAGGAAAACCAACGTGCGTATTATATAAATAGAATTTAAGACTAAATCAAGGTAAGATAAGAAGGTTCACATGACAACTAGATGGGTGCTGTTCATGCAGTATCAGGCTGATAGCGCCTGTACAAGCACTAAAATTGCTTTACTGTGTGGTTCAATGGAAAATCACTAAATCTTTTAAAACACTTAAAACTAAATTCTAAAATCTTCTAGAAAGATGGTTGTAAGTTTGATTCATGAACTATCCTATAGCCCTATACACTGGGGCAGGCTGTATATTGTTGAGGAAGTACCACAATCACAATATATCATGACTTGCACTCCATAGACCCACAAACTAACCACAAACTTTGATTGTGGTATATTGCGGTGTATGCTTGTAGTTGATAAATCTAACTAAAACACCAAATTGAAGTAACTCAATCATATACCACAATATCCACAGTAATATACAACAACAAGCTGCACCATAGCCCACAATGTACAGGGCTGCCAAGGAGTAGTTGCGGGCCCAGGGGAACCTTGGTGTTATAGGCTACACGGGCGCGTAGTCGGGTGCTTGATGTCAGGGAATGTAACCACAACTTGATATGTCAATGATCGATCACATACCACAACTACCACAAAATCTTTTGGTTCTGTAACGATCATATACCACAATATAACCACATAATTACCTTGTGGTTTTTTTTTTTGTGGTCCTAGAGCCTTGTTAGGGATAGTGAAACACCAGGTTTTACAGGGTCGAAAGCACCGTAAAGCACAAAGACCATTTTGCGGAGAAATGAACACCTTCCCATACATTAAGAATAGGAGTCACTTTTGAGGTCACATACAAAGTGTAACATGTATGTGCTTTTGCAACAACTGCCACACAGGATTTTGGAGCATTTTGGTATGAAGTTTTTGTCTGTAACTCAACACAATACTTGGGGCTCGTCTTGAACTGACCCCTCATTTTAAAGGAAAAGTAATTTTCTTTTCATGAAAACCTTTCAGATTAAACATAATGACCGTATAAAATTTGTGAACATTCTAGTAAAGATTTTCAATAGTCTGTTTTTGTCCGATTCTGACTTTTGCTTATTCCGCATCCGGATCCCTGTGCACCCACCCCGCCTTTTACACTCCGTACTCGCGTGATAGGAGGTAGAACACTTGCAACTCTAACGTGAACGAGCTAGTTACACTAACCCCTAATCTGTTTTGCCATTAGTATTTGTTATCCTGTCGCCGTCCACGAAAAATGGATCTAATCTACCACTAAGTACCAGGCTCAGGCCTTAACAAGACCATCAAAATAATGTCAGCATGTTAAGTCAGTCTTGTTTAAGGAGGGGGACATGTATGGTGTCAGTTTTTGCATTTGAAGAGATCAAATTGTAATTTTTCTAAATTTCTGAATTCATCACAACTTTCAGGAGTATTTTACTTTTTATTTTATTTGGTGAAAATCGGACATTTCGTTCAAAAGTTATGGTTTGTCGAGTTACAGCATCACACAGAGAAAGACGATTTCTTAAGTTTCGTATTGTTTTGTCAAGCTCCTATATTTAACTTTTGTTATTTTCTTTCATTGTTTTTCAATCTTAAATATTAAAGAGAATTACCAAACTAATGAATTTTGGGGTAAAAGTGCCCACTTACAGTATTTTTTTTTAATTCAAAAAAGTATTAATTATAAAAGAATTGATACATTTAGACTTCACAACAAATTGCAATATTAATTACTTTAATATTTGATTAATTAACAATTAAACGCTTCTGGACCCTTTATTGGCCTTTAATTTTTTGTGCCATTTTTCGAAGTTGCAAACTTGCCCCCCCCACCCTTCCTCAAAAACGGTTTAGAGTAAATGCTATGATCCTATGAGAGGTTTTTTGTATCAAAACCCTTCATTTTTGTGAGTTGCATTGATTTTTGTATGCCACCAGCAGCAAAAATGGCGCGAGGAAAGTTTGAACGGTTGCCATGTCAACACGGAATATAATAATTTTGGTAAACGCTCTCATAGATCACAGATCCTGGCCATAGTAATTGTTAAAACAAACAATGTCAAATAACTTTTCCATTTTTGAGATCAATGGGGGGGGGGCAAAATTGTCATAATAAATTTTTTTAACCAAATTATTCTGTGTGCCAATGGCTATTTATAGGTGTAATATAGGAGTAAATCCATCGCTTTTAATTCCTTTAAGAAATATGATTGCTCTATTATGAAGTTTGAGAGTTTTTCTCTTTCTGGCACAAGACAAGCAAGGATGGACGTTCATGTTTAAGAAGTGGGCAACCAATTTCAATTTGAATAGAGTAATTTAGTTATGCACATTCAATGTGGTTAATGCTAGAAGTGGTATAATAGGTTAAAATGTGTTCAATTTTTTTACTGCCAGTGACTCTCTAATTTCATAGGTGAATCTTATTGATAATACATAAATGGTTACACCTGGTGAACCCTATTGCTAGTTGGGTCTAAATCAGCAGAGGTGTAATTGATTCATCCCACCAGCCCATTTGGGAAATTTCATCTCGATAGGGTCATGTGGTCTCACATGAATCCTATTCTACCACGCAAAATCCCTAATTTTCTGCTCATTTTGACCCCAAGGCGTAGTGCGTGGGGAATTTTTAGCATGAGTATGATATGTCCTGTGGTTCTTTAACATTTGGGAACACTTTTTTATCCCTGGTGCTGGCATGTGTGTTTAGTGCAGTGCAGTATAGGCACATTGCAATGTATTAGATTGAGTCAAAACCCCCCTCTGGGTCAAATAGCCGTGTCACACTCCTTTGAGCATTCATCCACAGTAGAACACCTGTGAAATTGTATTAATGCTGAACCAATCTATTCTATTTTAGGATGTTTCTTTCTCGGTACTCTTATCCGTCTTATCCATTGTGTCTCAGCCTGAATGACATTTCATTGAACACCTGTTTCAGCAAAACAGTCTTAATGCATTGCATTGTGCTGTTTCTATTTTAGGATGTTTATTGTATTTATGTGGGGACTTACATGTAGGTGGAATGTTAGGTGGGTGCAATGTACAATGCAGTGTAGGCTGGTTATAGTTCCGATTTTGGATAACAAATCTCAGGGGGTGTACACATTTGTCTAATGTTTGGATAATAGCAAGGTAGATTATTGATGAGTCCTATCAATCTTCCTCTTCCTGATTTTTTAAAGCTTCACTAGTAAGCAACACGGTCAGGTTAACCACAATTTTGCGCACCCACTTTTCTGCACCACTGCACCCACTTTATTCTTTCTGCACCACCTGCATCCACATTGTTACCATATATTACTACTCTAAATAATATTACAATATAATCATGATATTTATTTACACTCAAGTCAACCTGTTAAACATCTCTTATGTGATCGTCGAGTAGCTTAAAAATATACAAACACCAATTTCTCCTTGTACGATTCGCGGTGGGATTTCATTTTAGGACCACTTCCGTTATTCCGGTTTAATGCAGTGCTGGGCAATATCAATAATGTTCAAATGTCAGGGGGTAGGACATGCCAACCTAACAGCAACCCGCAACGTCAATTCTGCACACATCCAAGGGTAGCTTTACAGCTGGATATGGATTACCACCCAAGTACCAAGTACAGCGAATGCAAACGGCATCAACTTTTTCCGGGTGCTAGTCTGTTTCAAAGACAACGGTATGAGTACCCATTGGTGGTGATTCGTAAGGTACGTCCTTATCTTCCCCCCGCATCACTTAAACCCTTTACAATTCCTCTCCTTCCATATTCGTCTATTGTGCGATGATTCTGGGCTATCCTAACAACTCCCAACTCTTGACTCTGTCTTTCTTCTTCAAAAACTTCCAAAATACGCGCCATCCCGTACCTGTACTAAGTCCTCTGGCCGCACATACGCATCCCCTTTTCTCTCTTTTCTACGCTTTAAAGTGCCCGCGACTCTATCAACCTTCAACTTGGCTCTTTATGTACCAGTACACCACCATCTTCTTCCACCGGATCTTATCTCTGTCGACCTCTTCACGTCCGACACTCTTTCCCAAAACTATGATACCAGGCATGCTATTGACCCCTTCATTACACCTACCAACACTGTTCTTGCAGTATACATCCAAATTCCAAGGCCCTAAGCTATGGATTGCACTACCACCTCTGACTCCGCAACTTCCCCCTCACTATCATCCTTTAGCAATAAGTTTTAAAAGTCTCTTGTCAAGCTGTATGACATTCCCTTCTTACTTATTAGATTTTCTTATTACTTTTTCCTCTTCTCTGGATTTCATATTCATATTCATAATTCATATCCATATGTCAGCGACTCATTTATGTATCTCCTCTTAACTTATCATTTCATCATGTTTGTCCATAGATTGTCCTGTCATGTACATATTGTCTCGTCTGGCCCCCCCCCTTGGTATTATTTTCGTATTTAAGTAACTTTTTCTATGGTTATCTGTATTATTTAAGTTTATCAATTTGTTTATTTTGTTACATGGTTTTGGTGAAAAAAGAGACAACATCAAATATGAATATAGGCGCGTTCTCTTACGCATATCGAACGGTTACACACAGAACTGCCTCAAACTGAGGCTGGTCACGGGAATATTTTTATTAGAACTTAACAACACTATTTTGCAGTGAGGGTCATCCACTAACCTCACGGATTTTGACCATTAAACTTTTTTTCTTAATTATCAGATTTACTAAGATCCTTTTGATCAAAGGTTTAAGAATATTTTTTTAATGTCCCTGGAACCGAGACTTCCATATTAAAAATGCCACTTAGCAATTCCCCAAATTAACCGTTTGGAAATCCCCAATGCCCAACCGCAGCAGATTCGTGTCCACCCCCTGCCATAATGTAGCGCACCCGAGGATTATCTCGTTACCAATGGTAAGTCTCAGCCGGAGTCTCAAGATTAGACTGATTATGGATGCTAATGAATAAATAATAAACTTAAAATAAAATTAATACATTAAAATAAAAAATTTTGTTTTATTTAAAAATAAATACATACATACAACCATGAAATAAATTGAAATCATTAATTTTTGCATGACTGAGAGTATTGGTTTTGTGCATGACGATTGTATTAACAATCGCTAAAAATTGTATATTAAACACTACTACATACTACGTCTGCTGTACACTCAAAAAGATTCTACTGTTTACTTCACATATGGCAATTAAACTCTGAAATTGAATAATAAGTAACTTCAAAACTTGCTTTCCAGATTCGTTCCCAGACATAGCGCGACAGACATCACTCCCCCCGGGATTTAAGTTAGTATTGTTGTGGGTAAATGCCGCTACGACGGGTCGTCCTTACACGGTACTAACACGTAAGCAGAGGCGAGGACTTAAAGCTATCATCGACCATCCCTAAAATGAACTAGATGCAATCGGAAGTGAACCAAAGTTTGGTCCATTTGGTCTCTTACACAGTATTTGTAGTGCATGGGACTTGCTATTTATTAGCGGTACCGCAGAAAACAAGTTAAATGATAAGGCGACTGTACTCTTGACACCGTACAGGTTAACAAGGATGAAATACCAGACAAAAAGCCGCCTGAAAATTGTTGTAAATGACCTACGAGGCCTAATTATTGACTAATTTGTTTAAAAAGTATTCTATGGGAAATTCAAAACTGACTGTAAAACTTTTCTTTTTTACACTGAAGTTGTGATAAGTGGGTGCATGTGGTTCATACCTAATGGGGTCAGGTGGGTGCAGAAAAGTGGTGCGCAAATGTGGCTACCCACCGCAATTTAAAATATTATGCCTTCAAATTGTTTTTTTTTTGTGCGTTGCATACTTGTGTAGCCGAGATGGGTATTGGATAGTTTTTTGGAAAGTTGTTTAAGTAAATATTGAATGGTATTTATATTTTATATTAAATGTGCCGGTGCCTCTTTAAAACAGAATATTAGTATTTAGATTGTAACATTTTTTTACACCTGTAATTTATTACTATGCCTGCTTATACATGCAGTCTAATATTGTATGTGAATTCCTGATGGTGGGCAAATGTGTGATGTTTTGTGGTATTTATTTGCAAGTGAATAAATGCCCATTGGGGCAATTGGAAAACCAAAAAAAATGGTCATTTTTGAATTTCTGATTTCTTGGTGCAGTGACCTTGACCCCTGCTAATTAGCAACTGAGGTCGATATATCCGGACAAATATCTTTGAAAAAGGCTCATCATACCATGGAGTTAGGAATAGAAGGAGTGTAGACCCTGGCACTCTAATCCGGAGAAGTGGTACTTGAGCCGGTTAAGCTTTTGTAAGGTCGACGATCTTTAATATGGCTAAGCGTCGATTATCTTTAATGCTATAAGGCCACTTGAACACGGCTTTTTATTACATGATGGTTTATGGCGCTCTTCACGACAGCTTGAGCACTCATCCACTCCCAAAATATTTGACATCGTCGTTCCGTGACCTTTCACTTGGTGAAAGCCGGAAGCCGTAGAAGAGAACGGTTTTTTGGTCACTCCGCTTTAGCAATAGAGGTGGGCTATACATGGTCATTTTTGGGTCTATTTTTCAGTCACTTCGAACACAGGCTAGAAGCGGACATAATGATGCTTATTCACCATTTTCGAAGAAAAAAAAAAATTCGAAAACCAGGTGACCCCAACGAAAAATCCAAATGGCCGCCAAATTGGGCCAAAAAAATCATATTTTGAACAAACTTGAGAAGGTTTTTTTATTCCCTTCATTTTTTTGGCAATACCCCTGTTTTGGCCCACAATAATCATTCTTGCAATGTTCTATCTCCTCACGACTTTTTCGTTTTCCGATATGCCATTTTACCTAAAATTGGACGGTGCAGGGCCACTTTCCCCAAAAAGTACATATCATATCAAAAGTCTAAAATTTTAACTGGTGGGCCATCAATCAGAATTGGTATTAATCATTTTTCTGAAAGATTAGAGCTGTGTAACACTTACCATTTTCCCATGCATCATTTAAAAATTTGAACCAAAAATTACTCTCATTAGGAATCCCAGGGTCCAACGAACTTCTTACGTGGTGGTTTTCAATGGAGGGCATTTTTATGAACTAAGGCCCTAAAAAAAAAATTGTTTGATTGGCCTTTCCCGACCGACCCTATTTTTTCCGCCGACCCTAAATATTTTTATTTTTTGTGTGCAAAACAAATATTTTCATTTATTATCGCGATTTAGTGTCTTGTAGGACATTCAAATGACTACTAAAAGATGTGTTACAGAAAAAGTGACCATGTGCCATTGGTTTTTGTATGTGGGTCATAGTATTTTGTTTTCTGGTATACTCTGTGAACATAAAAAAAAAAAAAAAAAAAAAATAATCCGACCTATACCTACCCTATTTTTTTTCTATGTTCCGCCATCAAACAATTTTTTTTAGGCTAATAGCCTACTGTTGCAAAACCAAAAACACCACGCAAAGTCAAATTTGCAGCAAGTGTTCATAAAAACTCTCTCCAACTTTTTGAATGTTAAAATCAACCTTATCAATCAGATGCGCATTTTATGGAGCGCCCCCAGAGCTCAATTTTAAAGCAACACCGGCATTTTCAAGAAAACGAAAGCTATGGTGAGATGAAGTTTGCTCAGTTGATTCCTAATACTCCCAAACATCTGTATTGCCACCAAAATTAGCAAATTGAACAAAAAATAATTGAAGTTATGGTCAAACAATCAAATTTTTTGACAATTTGGCGTCCATTTTGGATTTTTCGATGGGGCAACCCTGGTTTCGGACTTTTTTTTCATTTTTGTTTTTCAAGTGGATCAGGTGATTAGTGTCATCAAACAAGCCTGTGTTCGAAGTGATCTGAACATTTGACCTCTATAGCCCCCTCTAGTAGCAACAGAAACTTCCGCAGCCATTTTGACAAGTGTCCATGTTTCCCTGATAAAATTAACGCGAAAACCTGATTCTAATTTTGACATTCATCACACGTTACGGCGATCTAATGACCGCCAGTTTTTTTCGTTTTAGTATGAAATATAGCATATTTGCATACATAGTATGGCTTTTGCGGGGGTGCACAGGGGTTTAGAGTAATGGAGCATGATTGCAACAGTTTCCCGACATGTGCATGGTATATGAATTATTATTCACATGTGCAGAATTGTGCGATTTCCTCAGGAACAAAATAAAATCAAACCGAGTAGCTCGTATTTCAGGAATCATTTGATCTTCTAAGACTAATGGCAAATTTGTGCTAAACTGCTCTTATTTGTACATTGTGCACCTTTGTTGTAAACATTTTTTTTCTTGAATTTTGGAGCACCTAATTTTTTCTCACTTGTCAGCTGGCTGTCGACGCCACCATCTGCACCATCCCAGTTTAGCAGGTTTCTGCTGTAAAGGGATCACCACACCCAATACCAAGTACCAAGTAATGGCAAGGTTTGGTTATTATGACATTATTTACATGTAAAACTAACATAGAGCACATCTTGCGACCTAGGCCTAGGAAGGCCGTGAGCTATCAGGCATGGCATGCCAGGGATAGTTCTAATTATATGTAGAAATCGGAAATTGGGCTAGAATGCTAATGTTTTGAAATGATTGTCTCGTGTTCTGGTCCAGGACCCGTGAGCAATGCCAATAAAAAGTGGTGTGACCTGATCACTGCAAACGGCAAAGCTTCAAATCTCAGCTTTGAAAAAATCGCTAATACTCCTTTCATCTATGGTTGCTCATAACCATCACATTTTTACAATAGAGGCAAGGCTGGTCCACACTCCTTTTATTTGTTATAGCTCCATGATTCATACCAAAGACTTTAGCATTATTCACTGACATCATCTATAGAGGGCAGCGTTTTTTTTGTCACTTTATTTATGATAAACTTTTGTGACCACCATTTTTCACTTTGAGCAAGAGTCCTATGGAGAAATTACCTTAATTGCCTTGACGCTGAAGAGAAACGTTGGTCTTAGATATTTGACTTATTTTTTGAAATCTATGGGTTACCTTTAGTAGGTAGAACCCTGGTAGGGGTTTTTCATATAGTGTAGCGGTGTTTTTCAGAAATATGTGGAAGTAAAAAACCTGCTCTAGTGACTCTCTTAAACTGTTAAGTTATGTCCAAATTCTGCACCAAAAAGTGACAAAGGGTCACACCAAACTTATGTGATCACACAGTGCAAACTGGTTTTTATGTGACGCATTTTTCCCGATTGTATCTCTGGCATTTTTTACACTATAAGGGTAATTGACCCCCATTTTTAAAGCAAAAAACATGCCTCTACTATAATATTTACAAAGAAAATGTTTGATTAACTTAAAGGTTGGCTTGTTTCCGAATTTATGTGTATGTGTTGTTCTGTAATTGATAATGAGACTGAGAAGCCTGGCACTTTTGCACTACACCCCTAATAGCGTGGGAAACAAACTTGCGTTTTGATGGTAGACGCAATAATTAATGCATGTTGCAAAGCCCTATTCCATCTGTGCTAATATTATGGTTAACCACTAAAACGTCGGTTTTTTTTGTTTCATCTGGAATGAAAAGGATTGAGGGCTCAAATTTCAGGACGCCAATGAGAAAAATACGGCCTTTTCATTATATCAAAATCGATACGACTTCTTCCGGGTAATCAGGGGGGTCCCAAAGACAATCGTAACACGCCCATGCTAAGGAATTACCACTGCCAGCATGCGAGGGCAGGCCTTCAAAATCCTAACTCACAAAGTTGGTGACCGATAACACTCTTCATTCTACTGTGTAATCCTAGGCTATGGGAAAATCACAAAATTTTAGTGTTGTTGGACATATAATCCCAAAGACAATGGAAAAAAAGAACATATGATGTCTAATCTTTGATACTTATGTTACCATGTATATAATAACTAGATGTTATGGAAAAAGCGCCATTTTTGTAAATTGACCCTCCGTTCGTCAAAATAAGCCTATAAATACATTTTTGAACAGCAAGGCATTGACACTGCCAGTTATAGACAGGCACTTCTGAGGCGAGGGCACGAAATAACTTGTTGACTTGATTATTATGTCCTATGTAAAACTGTGCCATTTCAACCTCACCTGTAAAAACTGTTTTTATGCTGGTTTTCATAAAATTTGTCTAAAAAAAAAAAACAAAAATATGCATATTTTTGTTTGTGGTTTGGTTTGACTTACGTTAAATGTCCATGGAATCAAAGTCTAAATATTGGTTACTTTGGTGATTTTTTAGTTTTAATAATAACCGTAGTCTAAAAATAGATTTTTTGACTAAAAACACTAAAAAAAGGCCATTTTTTTTGGAAAAAATGCAATTAAGCATAAAAATCTTTGATGACAATGCTCTGACTTGGGTTGACGAAAAGCTCAATGCGTTGGCCATCAGAAAACATTTTAGTTGAATCCAGGAGCGCTGGCATTTTTTGCTACCAGGTTTGCAAAAAAAATGCCTTTTTCGCGTCAAAATTGACCTAAATGGACACCCAAAGAATGGGCAAGTTTGACCAAATTTTTCCGATCTTTCATTTTTTTACCCCTTAATGGTGGAAGTTCATTCAAATTTTATAGTCATAAGATCATGATGATTGGATAATGACCAAATATGGGCAACACCAAACGAACAATTTATAATGTTTTTGTGTGTGGGTGGACACAGTATTCTCATTCGAGTTTTTTAACACAGTAATTCTATGACACCTCATATGACATGGTTTCAGACATAGTTTTTTTTACATAAAAAACACTTAAAAAAAATTCATATCTGAGCAAAAATAAATAAACCATTTAATTTTAAGATGTCTTTCTAGGGTAAAATTGTTCGTAGATTTATGAATTTTTCATCGAACCCGGTACCATGCACCATTTTGCTACAAAATATTGATTTGGGTGGGCCAATTTGGTGTCCGAAAACTCGCACTTTTTCGTGGTGATCAAAATTTTCACCTAACCCACTTTGAATACGTACTAGAGTCTACAATATACATCTATATGACCCTTATAATGTTAATCAGTTAAAGGTACTAACCTATGGATCAAAGTAGTTGTTTTATCAATACATTTCATAATTTGCACACCAGAACATTCAAATTTGACCTGTCCCGTGACAATGACATTCAAAATTTTAGCACTTTCGAACAAAAAATTTGCTTGGCCAAACAATCACATCTCTGCAAGGACGGCTCTTCAGTGATGGTTACCTGTCCCCCCCAAGTTTTATGCAGAATTTTAATAAGCTTCAAATTGATACCTAACTTGCGTCATTCAAGTATAGAATATTCCAAAATACAAAAAAAATGTGTTCCCTAAAACCCCGTGATTTTTCCAGTGGCGTGCCAAAAAAATCGTTTGTTCATAAATTGGAACTACGAGAAAACTACAAGAGCTATTCTTGAAAATTTAAATCGATTATGCCCAACAACAAGTCCCTACATAGTTATGGTATTAACTTTGTTTGTACCTTTCCAAATTTGGAGATTTTTTTTTTTATCAATTTGCGGGATCCAAATTTTACCTCAACTCGCACTCTTGAGAAACCCGTGAAAAATAACGAAAGGGTAGACTCTTGAAAAGTTAATCGATTGTGCCCAAGACATATTCCCACACGAAGATAGTATTAAATTTTTGTCAAACTGCAAAATATTTGAAATTTTTGTTTTTTATCAAGCTAAGTGCAATTTCAGCAAAATACCATAGGTTTTCTATGGGACTTGGCATATGCGCAATACCCCAAAATGCGATATCTCGGAACCTACCAACAATTTTGCATTTTTTACATTCAGAATTTTGGTTCTACACAAATTTTAACCTAGAAAACCTGTTTTTGGTTCACTTTTAAAGCACCTTCACATTTTACACTTTTGGCAGTAAAAAACCTAGTCGAATCTGAAACCATGTCATATCAGAGAGAATGCACAACCCTTGCAGTGTTATTTTGACGTAACTTCACTTAGAAATATCGTACAACAATTTTGGTGTCACTTTTTCTATATTGTAACTTTCCAATAGCAATACCTGACAGATTTAATCATTTAAAAAAAAAATCATGCCTGTCCCTAGCCAGGTCACAAAATTTTGAACATTAATCTGCACCATACATTTGTCCATAACTTCGGGGCCAATTTTTGCACGACCAGACCTGAGTGACCCCTCATTTTTTTAAGTTAATATTACCCACCTTTCATGAAAACAATTATTAGTTTAGAAAGTTCCAACTCACAATTTTCTTTGGT
>JAMKCH010014812.1:0-24535 GCA_023653785.1 Ophioderma brevispina | reverse complement strand
CGAACTTTAAACGACGGCACAAGTTGTGACATGTCGCTGTCAAGACTGCTCGTCGATTGGTCGCCGAGTTGTTGACGCCAAGAAAGGTACAGTCACATAGAAGACAACCCGCGACACGACCCAACCTCTTCCCAGCTACACGAGACCATTTTTTTTCAAAATCGGCTGCAGTCTTGTTCAAACTTACAAAATTTACAAGACAAGAGATGCAACCCGCCACGATTTTTTTAAGCTGCAAGAAAAAATCGTGGCGGGTTTTTTCAAATTTGCCACGTGCTCCCGATCACACAAGACTGCAGAAGTCTGTACAGGACAGTCCCAGACTTGGCCAAAACTACACCTGAAAAAGGAAAATTACTCACGATTTTCGAAAAATGGCCAATCAGCACCAGGCTTGAGTAGTCCGAGTAGAGGAAAATACTGTACAGACGATAAAAGACCGTGGATATAACAATATTGAACAAATATTTTAATAAATTATTTTTAAAAACAAAAGTCAGGATTAGTACCAGGAGATTTTTTGTAGTTGAAAGACATTATTAAACTTTTGAAGGTGAACCTGCTTTAACGATCTAAGACAAACTTGGAATGGGGTAATTTGACATCGGGTTACATAATAGCCTTTGTTTTCAAAACTAGTGAACCGTATCAGACAAAAATTGGACAGAATATACGAAACTAGTTCATTATTCAGAATCTGTTATAAAATTTGAATAATTCTCAGTAATTTTGAAATTATAACACCAACTGTGAGGATTGCATTTATTTTGGGACACTCTGTATGAGTGAAAGCAGAGAAACTGTACCACACAAGTCACAGGAGTTTAACTCTACAAGAATGCAATCTGGACAGAAGATAAAGAAAAATCTTGACAGACGCCGTGTCCAGCGGCTACCTAGATTTTGGCCAAATATTTATTATTACATTTTGTATATAATACCGTGAACACTAGGTGCAGAATTAGTCTAGAATTACATGAACACTATTATGAAAAAATTAAAAGGTGTAAAATCAGCTAAAATTATGAGAACAGCAAATGTGGATATTGGTTTAATACAAAGCCAGTTTTAAAATGTTAAAAAAATAACCAATTGACTTGTTATCGTGTAACCCTCTCCATTCAAAAGAGTGAATTTCACTCTTTTTAGTCTATGAGCCAATTTCTGTACGGGCCTTAAAATCCGAGTCATGTTTTTGCACCCACCTGGTAATTAATTTTCCAAGTATATCACCTTGAAGGGGGTGTCCCCCTGACTAGGATTAGGTATGTTTCCTCCGGGAAAAGTCGCACGTTGACGCGTACTGCCTATTTCAAAATAGTCACCACTGTTTTATGAAAAACTGCCATTTTATAGATAGGAACTTTATCAAGGACTAAACAAAATGAAATTTTACCTTCCTGAAGTAGGCTTAAAGCGGCACTGGAACATTTTCACAAAATATGAAATTTCTTAAATTTGCTCTCAAATGATAGTCTAGGCCATTGGAAGAACAGAGATATATTTTACACATAAAAATAACATACCCCAAAACAGATAGGGATATTGATATGAGGATAAAGACATCCAGGTAATTTGTAGGCCAACTTTAAGTTTTCCATAACTTTAATCAACAAATGTGTATATTACATGAATATTTTTGACTCGTACTCACTGATATTAAAACCGCAAATCTTCTAGACCGGTCAAACAGTGTGCATAGCGTGCGAAACAGGCATACGGCGGGCCCTATTCTTGTGTTAAACGCCATTTTCGTCGGTATGTGAATTAAGCGTCGCCGGCGACGTGAATTTACAAATAGTTTCTGTTTACCCATAGGAAGCTGACTTGGTCTATCAGTTCGGGGTGAGGGCTTTGTATATAAAAAGGCTTTACAACATGCAAAAATTACCGATTTGAAAAATCTGAGGGCGCCCTATTTTGCAAATGTGCCAAGTATCTTAAGTGTCCAAGCTGGCGTGGAAGGAGGCAATGTTTTATTAATGTACTCAACTTGGCAAATCGTTGGAGTAAGAATGTGCTGATAATTTGAGAGCGCCAGAAAGAAAATTAAATGGCATTGTATTTCTGACATGATTCTTAAAATTATGAGGCGGCGGTAACCCGCTCCAGGGGACCAAAAATCAGGAAGAAGAAAACACCCCCGCTATCTTTTTGACTTATAAGAATCATAAGGAAAACTATTGGATAAGATTTTACTCGCAATTTCTTTTCACTTCTGGAACAATGCAGACTACTCCTCAACACGGAGTTGACCACTGGAAGGAGATTATTCGCAGTGAGAGAGGGTTAGAGAGATGGGGAGAGGAGCCGGGGGGACAAAGTCAGAAACACAAGATACACTTGGTGTGGGCACAGAACGTTAGATCACCACTATTCTAACATTATAGACAACTTTTGACTTCTCATAAGGCATATTGGTTATTTTACTGGCCAAACACCATACGTCACTGAGCTGGTACTTATTATGATTTTAGTCTTAAATACAGTCCACATCCATTTGTTATGGTTTGTAGCTTTTATTGTTCAGGTTGATATGAGCTGTTGAGGGAGTGTTGCCTTCTTTAGTTAGTGGAGAGGTTTGGATGCAAAATTGTCGACAACCCCTCCCCTCGGAACAACAAAAACGCAACCCCTTCCATAGGAAAGATAGTAATAAATAATTAAAAAAATGATGGTTGTGGCCAAAAATTTGGTGGCAGGGTGTTGGTGGTGTCAAAAAATCACGTTTTTTGAGCTAAAAACTTAAGAATATCAAGATTTGTTTAATTTTTAGCAAAACAAAATTCGAATCATCATGCAATACTATCAATCTCTGACATTTATATTAGAGTTGGTTTTTATACAATATATAACGGTCTAGAATTGTTAAAGCCCCCAAAATCACCGTTTGTCCTAAAAAAAAACATCCTTTTTTCAACATGTCACCCACAACGAGAATTACCTGAACCCTTTATGCAAATGTATAAAACCTATATCAATAACAAAAAGGATACCCATAAATATAAAAAAATCAAAATGGTTAATATTTTTACCTTAATAATAATAAAAAAATAATTAATTTCGAGTTAACTTTGACAGCCCAAATTTCTTTTTCGCATAGAAAATCATCCCTGCCACCAAAATATTTAAACAACAAAACCATCCATTTCTTAAACTTATATCTTTATCCTTCAAATAAGTGGTTGTTGTTTTTGTTGTACGGTGGGGAGGGATAATTCGAAATAGAGCACTTTCAAAGGCTCGGCCCGCTTCCGTTAATTGCTATGATCCAAGTAGTAACAGCACTGTCTTGGACAAGTCAAGATACCCTGCTTAATATTTTTTACATCTTGGAACTGATATAGGGTCCATATGGTAAGAAAGTGTTGTTTTCGTCGAGGGATATGGCGCTTTTTTTCCCTGATTTACTTACCCTAAATTGAAAAGCGAATACTCATAGATAATTTCCCAGGGTCAAAACCATCCGGAAACCACGAAATTGACTGTTCCTTCAATTACACTATAGGTCCATAGGATCATTTGTTACCTAGATGTTAGCTAGTAAAAAAAGCAAAAGCTAAAATAGGTTAGTTCTCTCCAATTCTCAATAGACCAATTGGCATTGCATTTATTATTGCTACGGGCATATTGAACTCACTATACACGTAATTCAGTTATGGAGTGCTTTAACCTGGGAAGAACAAGCTAACCTACCGACTTTCATCAACTATCATTAGAGTCAACTGACCATTTTGCACAGAGCTAGACCACTGCCCATGTTTTTTTCGATATGCACAGTACACAGGGCACTGTGGCAGCAGTATCGCTGCCCTGTTTGTTTTTGAAATTGCTTGTTGGGTGGTATCAACATTGGTACATTAACACCCAAGGGCTTTTAAAGTTGCTGGTACCGCACTGCCACGTCATCCCTTTTTGATTCATACCGTTGCTAACCGTTCAGAAATTAGGACTTGCCTGCTAATTATATCTTATTGGTCCCTGGATTTTGGCAATTTTTTTCAAGGTCATATATGTCCAATTAGGACATCAACTGGATCACAAAAAGTCCCAAGATTTTCATTTTGGCCACATTTAACCAGTCAAACAGACTGGCCAAGTTGCACACTTTCAGTGCTTAAGTATCTATTAGTTTCTAAAGTTTACATGACTTATTTATGAGCTCAAGTATATTTTCATTTTGGGGCTCCCTTTTAAACCATTTCTACAAGCAAGTATTTGCTTGGAAAAGTCCTTAAAGTCCTGGTTATCCAATTTTAAAATTACTCCAAAAACTGTTTAAATATGTTCATTTTGAATAGCCAGAGAACTTGAACGGTCAAAGAATGGAAAGTGTGTTGGAAAGATTGGAAAATATTACAAATTGCAATTATTTGGATGGATTTTGGTAAAACCTGGTCTTTTTGTAGTGGAAAATCATGTTGTCGGACATCACTAATGTAAAAATGGGTACTTTAATTTTGACATTAAAGTAATTCATGCTTATGAGTAACTTTTTGGTAAAATTATGTATTACAGTATTGAAGAAAATTAAGTGCAAGCATGTTTTATAGTCTAAATTAAAGAAATAGAAGCATCTCAAAATCACTACTTTGTGCTGTATTCTTTAACAGTTGTCAGTTTTGTCCCAAAAAGACCACTTTTGCGATATTCTTTTGTCCATAACTCATGAACCCCTTGACCGATTTTCAAAATTCAAATGTTTTTTTAAAGCATATCAATGAGTTCTTCAACATGGGTTAAACAAGAATGCTCTAAGATCAAATTGAATTTTTGTGTGACAGCCTACTTCATGCCTGAAACACTTTTGTCCAGCATTTAAAATTCAAAAGAGAGTCCAGCTGCATGCTTATGTAAACCAAAATCTCCCAAATTTATGTGAACATCAGTACAAGAACCGTTTTCAAACGATAGCGATATAACATTTTTGAATTTGTGAATTATTTAATTCCAAATAATGCATTGCATTGGTTGATGTTATTAACCAAATAAGCCTGTCTGTCTTCTTGATTAAATTCACCAAATGTTTCGCAAAAAGGGCTATAAAAAACAACTGTGACCTCCTGTTTGCACGTGACCGCGTTGCATTGAGCAGAGTATTATCTTGAAGTGTGGAAACTATTTAGTGTCGATGTTATAACAAGTGTAGTGTGCATACTCAACCTATAATTTCTGCAATGTATAATGTCCAGCCTATTTACGAACCCAGAACCCAAAAAGTAGACGATATTATTTGTTGGATGCAGTGTAACGTCGTTTGCCTCTCGAGCTTCCTTGAGTTGAAGCTAGTTGAGGCGATACATAAATGATGTTCTATAGCTGTGTATAAATGTAGATCTCAACATGTAAACTTCCTGGCAGATCAAGCTATAAGAAGTGTTAAACTGTGTTAAGTTGTGAACTACATCTGCTTCCACACGAGGATCAACTCCAGCTGAATTCGACAAGAATGACTGGCAACATCTTATTTGTTTGGACCGATTCTGGGGATTTGCACATCTCGGGCAAGGTGTAAGTAACATCTATTGCAGGTTAGTGTTGTAATGTGTAGATGTGTTACATCGTGATGCGCTATGAAATCATATCCAATCATATTGTATATATACATGATATATTGCTCCTTTAGAAGCTTTTAGACCCAAATACCGATATCCACTTTTCCCAAATTGAGATAATGGCCAAATATAAAGAAAATTAATGCGAGGATATGCCCCTTCGGAAGGTTTCTGGGTGCAATGACAGATTTCAAGTCATATTTTCTGTGATATTAGATTTAGAATTTAGATTAATAATTAGACTGGCATAGATTCCTATGGCGGTGCAGAAATAACTTAAAATGAAAAACAAAGGTGTTTGTATATGCTTTATATTCAATAAAAACATAAGGCTGAAGTTCGTACATTTGCTCCTATAGGAAATTAAAATTTCCAGTTTTTGTACCAATACACAGTTATCAGCTTATCCTGTCCAGATGGGGATAGTTTTTGATTAAAAGCTTTAAACACAAACATACAAACCCTCAAAAACGCAATTTCAATATTTTAAAGGGACACCTTTAGTGTGAAAACCGTCTCGTTGCACGTTAAGAAGTTTGATTTTTGGGAATATGAAAGCTTAGCACAACAGAGGTTGCTGTCTTGGGTAAAAAAAATAGATTAACTAGTACATTGTACATCCTGCAGACAGCTAGAAGACAGATATAACCAAATGATGAAGCGCTTTGATCAAATGGTGAAAAAGGATACAGGCTCATACCGCCCAGTTCCATGAATTAGCGAGCCCTTGTAACTTAGAATCCCACCGGGCCTCTAACTATACATTTTCAACAAGCACGCAATCATTGGACTATCGGTTCCTAAACATTGGCATTTAGTTTTTATTGCATTTATTTCTTAAGGCCACCAGTTATACAGGCAAACTCTATACACAAAATTCTAATTTATACAAAAACCTTATGTACGCATAATAATATAATACACTGTTTCAAAATACTCGTGTTAGTTTTTTGGTAATGACAGGACGAATGATTTTATATTTGGCATGGGCTAGAACTGTATAGACGTTGCATTGTGGAGAACTTTTAAATCGAAACGTAGTACGTTTTGTACAGCGGAATAGGGAAATCTGAAAGGTAATCGACCACGTTGAAGTTGACAAATAATATTTGATATCGAGTGGCACACTATCCATTGTATGCTACTTGTTGAAATTCTCATATGAATTTAAGGCACACACGATATGGGGAAAATAACTTACTTTCTTTAATTCTTCCGGCCTTCTCGCTTCTTTCAATGACGCTTCTTGTGTTTAAAATCGAATCTGACAACTCTTAATCTTCAAGGCGCTATATAAAAATCAGTGCTTTGCCCAATCATAAAATGAAAAAACAAAATAATCAAATCTATATTGTTAGCCCCGTAACAAGTAAAGCTTTTCCGTAACATACACTGTAAGTGACAAGACTGAAAGCAACCTTTAAGGGTAGAGTACACCCCCTGAGTGACCTTGAAGTGCCATTTTAAGACTATTCTTAAATTAAAGAGCACATTTTGCTCTTCAAAATAATTTTATCCATTCAATCGGACCTTCGGTTCGAAAGTTATCGCATTCCTAGTTCGCCGCGCCGACTGATTGAAAAGCTTGCCTCAAAACAATAAAAAACAACTAAGAATCAAAATTCAAATATCAAAAATTTGGGGTTTTGTTTTTATTGTTTTTACCCAGCCATTTTATCATTTTTCCTTTTAAAATTCTGTACTTCTTATGGAACATAGCAAAATCTGCAAGTGGTATCATTTTTTTTTAATTTTTTAGTTTTTTGATTTTTAAATTGGTTTTTAAAATGCATTTATATATAAAATAATTTGCATAATTGCAAATTAAGTGTTTCTAGAACCATACAAGCGATATCCTGAATGCGCTGTTTTACAACTTTCCCGGGTTTTTCTCAGACGGGAAAGTGCTAGAAAGCATCAAACTTTTCCAGTTTTTTATAAATCATAACATTCTTTAGTCGCGACAAGACGCCCTTTTTTTGACATTTGTACCTTATTATTGAAAATAATATTTAAAATTCAAAAATCTCCAAACATGTGAGAAAAATACATAAATTGATATTCAATGCTAAAAATTGTGATTTACATTATAAATCTCAAAAAGGGCTCTGTAGCACACTGCGTATCTAAAGTAGAACACCATATCCAAATTTCAACCCCCTACTACATTTTGTTACGGAGAAAAACCCTGGGATTTACATGTCCCCCCAAATCCAAGATGCCGCCCATTATTATGCTAATGAGGTGACCTTTGACCTGGATCTTTAATTTTTCGAATATTCTTTCTCTTCAACCCAGGTACTAATTTCCTAACATGGGACCAAAATAGGATGCAAAATGTGATTTTTTTTATTTTATGGTGTACTGTCCCCTTAAAGAACAAAAATATCATTGTCCGTGTCGGAACTTTCTTATTAACACCACACGTAATTTAATTGGAGAATCATATCTGTGAACACTGATCTTTGCTTCCCTTTTTTGGTCATTTTTCAAAATAACGTATGCGAATTCTACACTTACAATTCACTTATACTTGTATCGATACTTTCAAATTTCAAATATTGTGACTCTCTTTTATTTTTGTGATTTTCTGATAGCAACCTTTAAATTGTGCAAAATAAAATCGCATTCGCATCTTCTCTTCCTCCCCTACTCCTCTACCTGTCCGTGTGTGTGTAAGTATGTAATTGGCCACCACGTTTAAAGGCTGACTCGCTTATTTCTCAGTGAAGACCTATTTTCAAATTCGTGGTTTTTTAGCGTAAATGTTTGCCAACATAGTGAAAGATCTAACCCCGATCACATCGATGGTCTTTCATAAAAAAGCTTATTTTGTAATAAAATTCCGGACCCTTTGTGCTATACTACACACAGGTTTACTACATTACTACATCAATGACGAAAAATTCCAATCATCTTAAACTTGGGAAAACCTTACCAATTGCGGCATTTTTAGGTGAACATGGTGAACCTGAATATTCAAATAAATATAGAATAAATAATGACTTTTAAAGCGTGTAGCGTGATACAGGAACCTGCTTTGTTCGGGTAGAAATGATCCAATCCAGAGATCCCCGAAAGACTTCAGCTAACATTCATCATCAAAATAAGAAACGGACAATTTATTACTGTAAATTAATGAAGTAAAGTCTTCCCGGCATCTTGGGAATGTCAAAATAATTTGGCCAATTTTGCTGATGAATTCACGAAAAATGTAACAATTGAATGAACCTAATAAACGTTGTCATTTGGTCTTTAATCCTCCAACAAAAACCAAATATAGCGATAAATATTCTTATAATTTTATTCGGTCAGTGGAATGTTACAAAATAAGCTTTTTTGAGGAAAGTTTTCTTTTCCAATTAGTTCATTAAGGAATTAAACCATTATTACAAACAGAATAAACGAATATCGATATTAAATGTAATAAGAAAACTGAGAACGAATCACTAACACTCAAACGACCCATTTAACTATTAATATAATAGTTTCAAGGAGATACGTAACCTTTTATGTGCATTGCATTTGCATTTTTTGTTTCAAGTTTAGTTCTATTGTAGGTTTTACAACTTAGTTTTGTTTCAAATCATTTTGTTTTTTTTTTTTTTTTTTTTTTTTTTTTTTTTTAAAAAAAGTAAAGGAAAAGATATCTTTTGAAATTTATTTGACCATTTTTCATCAATAACACACAAAATCTCTTGGGTTTCTTCTGCCTTTAACTATGGGCTATCCGTATTGCATATAGAGTAAATTGAGTGTTTTTTGTTTTGTTCGTCGTGCCTGTTTTGCTTTGATTTTACACACAAAAGTAAGAATGTATAGAGTAAACTGGGAATGATCCTATGTGCTTAACGTGATTATTGTATAATGCCCTACGATCGAACCATTTAACTCTTGTAATTTTGTTTTTCTATTAAAGGTTACGCACTTTACTTAATAAGACGCTATTTTGCCGGCGGGGTTTGCACCAGTACGACGCTACTGAATGGAAAAACAGCTATAGTGACAGGGGCCAATTGCGGTATTGGCAAGGAAACTGCCCTGGATCTGGCGAGGCGAGGTTTGCGAAAAATATTTTCACTTTAAAGGTGCAATGCGGCACACATTATTTGTATTTACTTTTTTCGTATTATAAAACAAACACATTGTTGACATTGTTTCCTTTTTGCATTTTAAATAAACATCTGCACTCTAAAACTGTGTTCAGAAAGTGAAAGCAAAATGTGTTTAGAAATGGTATGTGTAAAGTATTTGCATGTAGTGTTTAGAAACTGGACACTAATAATTATCTTGAGTGGTTTGACACAAGCCTCTGAACCCTAAGGTTCTATTAAAAACTTTTTAAAGGTTCTGTAAAAAAAGTCTTAAAGATTTAAATGGGTATAGGTTCCTTTTTTGCGAGTTCGTGTATTTTACAAAGTTAAGAAAAATGAAAAGTAGGTTTGAAAGATTCAATCGGTAAGTTTAAGGTTCTACAAAGAACATTTTTCTTGGTTGAAGAACATGTTTTGTTCTACATAGAACCCCAAAGAATCTCTATTCGTTTCTTTGCAGAACAAAATAAAAAGAGTTCTTAGCCGCGCCAGTAAACGTTCCTTTGTAGAACATTAAACATAATTAAAGAACCCTTTAAAACATACTTTTAACGTCAACTACCCGTCGGCTTAAAACACACAACACTGTTTTGCATAATGCTATGTTTAATTCCCGTGCGAAAGAATTCACACTGTTAGAAAATTTTCCGTAAATTTACGGAAATTTCTGGCAGCAGAATTTCCAGACTTTTTGGGGTAAATTTACAGAATTTCCGTCAATTAACGGAACTTTGACAGTAATTTTACAGAAATTTGTCTCATATTATGGGGAAAAAATGTTTATTTTAACAGAATTTTCCGTAATTTAAAATTACGGAAAGAAAAAAAAAGTCCGGAAATTTTGCTGCCAGAAATGTTTGAAATATTACCGTAAATTAACATATTTTTTATGTTTTTTGTTTTTTTATTTTTATTGTTTTCAAAAACAGATTTTCCGTAAATTTAACTGGGGAAATCTGTCTTCTTAATTTACGGAAATTTCTAACAGTGCATTTTAAACCAATATTTCGTTAGCAAAATAGGTTAATATCTAAATATCATTCTTTTTTAAAAAAAGGCTTTTAAAAGCACAAGCACATATGGATCATTAAAGTCCTGCCTCCTGTAGGAATGTGTTTTCTTTAAATTGTCGATCAAGTGCTGCTCGAAACCACCATAATGATGATGGAGCCATAACTAGACAATTTTATTTAAACAAATCAGCTTTCTTCAGGAAATTGATCACCCGAAGAGACCTTACATCTTGAAATAATGTTTTCAAATTCAATACTATAAGAAGGAGCACAATCACAAGGAATACGCGCCGAGGGACTGGCTCACTCAAGAATAACTATGGGTCATGTAAGTATGACCAATTTCGTCCCTTCGTCCAATCAAACCTGAACTGCTCGTAGCTCCAACGGTTGGTTGCAACGCATGCATTTTATTCTTAGGAAATAAATCCACAGCATTTGCCACTCGTTTCTGATTAACAGAAACCTTGAAATATATAAAAGGGATCTCATTGTTTGTTATGTTCATATTAAAGGGCTTCCTTCGTTAATACATCAACATTTTCATTGCCTTGAAATACCAATGTGACTTGGAATCCAAGCTAAGACAACAGATTTTTGCAATTGCGACAAATTGAATATTTCTTCCAAAGATTCAAATGAGGTTCATTAGCTTCAACATATAAGCTTTGCATAGGGGAAAGACGAAAAATAGGTGTGTTCTTGGTGTAAGATATTCATGAGTTGGACTAGAGTAAAGACTTTTACGGAATAAAGCTGTACAATCCTTCTAATCCTTTGATCCTCTTATAGAAGATTTCATGCTAGGCTAATTCCATGCAGTCTTACATGAAGGATGAACCGAAAAACACCCAAGCATAGTCAAAGACCTTGATTCTGAATAGGTGCAAGCTTTTTCAGATATGACTTACGAGCGGAACTATAAACTATGCAACCATAGTCCAATTTTGATCTCACGAGTGATCTATGAAGGCGAAGCATGCTGAGCACCACAGTTCATCTTTGAGACTACTTTTAAAAGGGCAGAGAGCTGTCTGACTTTTTTTCTATAGAGAAATAATAGGATTAGGAGAACCATTCAATTTTAGTTTTGTTGCAGAAATGCGACAAACCGTTTTAGTTTTAGAAGAGAAACGGAAACCATTTTCATCTGTCCACTTTTGAATCTTGTTCAGACAATTTTGCATTTGTTTTTCTAAAGTGGCCATATTTGATCTACAAACAGTGATCTCTCCATTTCTGTATTGACCACTTTGGCAATACTATTTATTTTCAAAAGGAAAAAGTGTAACAGAGAGAATGCTACCCTGCGGTACACCCATCTCTTGATTATGTAAAGTTCTTGATAAACAAAGGCATTTTACCTTTCAGTCCTAAATTATGCAAATCTTTCAGAATACCATATTTCCAAGTAGTATCATAGGCCATACTGACATGTCCTCTGACAAATCCATCACGATTAAAAGATTCAAGGCGTCGGTCAGTAGTACTTTGACCCTGCCGGAAACCAATTTGACACTTTGATATTAACCCATTACTTTCAAAGGACCAAACAAGACGAGCATTAATAATCCTTTCCATGGTCTTACATAAAGAGCTTGTTAGGTAAATTGAACGGTAATTCGTTGGCTTAGTCGCATCTTTCCCTGGTTTCGAAATAGGAATAATTGTAGCTTCTCGCCATACATTTGAGAACATCCCAGATTCCCATATCATTGAAAATATCTACCAGTATATACAAGATAAGAAAGAATTTTTGTGGAAGGTGCTTAAGAAATTTATAATGGATTTCATCTGATCCAGTGGCAGTATCATGACATTTACTGGAGAATCATTTAGCTCTAACATGCTAAATGGATTGCTAATTTGATTGAAATGCTTATAATGACCCTGTGTTGCGACATTAGGGGTGGGGCAGACATATTGGCACATAGGCTGGGTATTAGGCGATGACGTAGTAATGTACATGATTAAAGTACTTCGATTTATCAAGTAATGTTAAATTAGTGATTTCTTCGAATATTGTGCAAATCTCAGGGAACATTTGGTTTGATTTTGCTTTTTTGTGTATGTTTGGGTGTGTTGGTGTGTGCGTGAGTGTGTTTGTGGGGTACTGTTGATGTTTTATTCCGCTTTTTTTTTAGTACAGGTGCCACGCCCTTTTTTCTTCTGAAAAGTCAGATGTTAAATTTTGATTGTAACAAGTCTATATTAATATTATACAGCGTCCGTGTGACTGAGTGTCCTACCACCCTAGCCACCCCCTAGTCTTGTGTGGTGTCTCCAATAGTTGCCTGTATGATCATTTGTTCATCACTGTATGCCCAAATGACTCCGTCTACAAGGGTCAACGGTTTTCCGTACCACATGTTCATGGTAGTATTAGGATCCTCTCCTCCTGGGGGACACTCAGATATTCTTTAACACCGGAACTATGACATCTTTTTGGTTGCAAATCATCTGAAAGCGATTTTAAGACTTTTTAAAAGTATTTTGATAAATCGAGATATGGGTGATTTTATCCTCCAATATGCTAAATAGATTTAAGCTAACCCTATGCCGAAACGGGAAGCCGCATCGTTTTGGAATTGATATATGATGGAGAACGATATGAAAATATATACGAGGAGAAAAAAATGCATTTTTTATTTTACTGCTGTCCGTCGTATAATGCAGATCAAGAATCGACCTTCACAGCCATACAAGAATATGTTCTTCTACAACCTCTCATGGTTGGTGTTACTCCATAGTGAACCTATGACTGAAGAATGACAACAACAACATTGCTAGGACAATTCATTAGAGTTACCAGACAAAGGAGTTCCCGACTTTAGAAAGGATGGACAAGCGTTTTCCATATGTACCCCCCTTTAAAGTTCTGTAACATTTGTTTTTTGTTTCCTTAGTGTTAGGCCATAAATAGAAAGGGGTTTCAATAGTGTTCAGTATTTCTTGAAAGATGATTGTTTTTAAATGGTGAACAGCAATTCTGAATTTTCATGTGGTACTAGATCATTCTTTAAAAAAATACTCGGCCTCGGACCGTTGTGTCGCCTGCCGTCGCGGTTAGTGATGATAGGCCTACAGACCTTTGACCTTGATATGTGACCTTTGAACCTCATCAACAATGAGGAATCCATGGTTCACCTTGATTCAGTTTATGGTTCCAATTGAACTTTACTTCAACTTTTCAAATGAGGTCAATTTTACATTTTCGTTCCTATTTTACAACTTGACCTCACATGACCTTTTGACCCTTTGGTAATGTTGACCTTTGACCCATCAACAAATGAGGGTTACCATGTTGCACCCATGAATTCCAACATCTGAAAACCTAAATTGGTCACATACTAACAGATGTGCCCGTTTGACAACGTAAATCTAGTCCAACAGGCATGACCAACATATGTGACTAGCATATTACCTAGTCATGGCATGCATGACTAACTTTTGCCAGGACGATATCAACATTAGTCATGCACGCTTTGACTAACCAACTTGACTAGCTTGGAGGATAGTTCCTGATGCATGACTAACGTAGGCTAGTTCATGACTAATTTTTGACCATAACTTTAAGCTTAGTCAGATGGTGCCCATTTGAACTAACTACGTTAGTCCATGCAATTCAAGCTAGTCATTCGGTTTGACTACATGGCACACTAGTCAAGAGCTGTCATGACAACTTGCATGACTAACAAGCTGGAAGAGTGGATATTATGGAACACGTTAGTCAAATCCATATGAGACAACAGTCAGTCAGCCTCAATTACACGTTAGTCAATACGATCTGATTAGTTTAGCAACATATAAGCTAGCAAAGCAGTCTTGACTAGCTTGACAGGTGGGGTTGACTAACGTCATGTTAGTCAGTCCTGCATGACTAGCATCTCTGACTAGTTTAAAGTTGGTCATGCAACTGCATGACCAGTTTGTTTTCAGTTAAGTTTGGTTCCATTGAGCTTCAACTTTTTCAATGAGGTCAATTTTACATTTTCAGCCATTTTCACTTGACATCACTTGACCCTTGACCTTGCCATGTGACCTATGACCTCATCAACAAGTTGGGGATGGCATTTTGCACCTGTTGACCCAGTTTGGTTTAAATCCATCAAAGTATGAGGATAATTACAGGCAATGTTTAACCCTTTTTACAACAGACCATCACAACAACAGACATCAACTACACAACAGACCAACAACAACATGCAAAGTGCCGAGTGTCCGTCCTGCCTACCCGGGCAGGCGACACACAAATGAATCGAATGGGATATAATGACAAGCAGTCTGAACGAAAGCTTTTTTGAATTCATTTAAACGTCGGCAATTAAAGGGGTATTTCGTGACCCTATAGTCACTTGGTTTTTTGTTTATGGGTTTCACTAAGAGCTCACGAAAGGTTAGTTCCAAATTTCAGTTGAATCTGAAGGGTCATTTTAATTGCGAATGTTTAGTAGCACAAAGCTTCCATATGCCAAACTCTGTCCTTCACGTTAAAAAAAAATATTACAGATTGGCAAATTTCAAAATTATTAGAGATTTAAATAAAAAAAAAAAAAAATAAACCAAATCTGCACAAGTATAAGATACGCACGCCTTAACGGTTGGGTGACCCCGAAAATCGACAAACCATCTCCACTTCATCAAAAGTGGGTTTTTGGGTATCATAAAGAAAGTTAAAATTTTTTCTCTTTCCCCATCCCATATTAAAATTTTAATTAGGTGGGTGATGACACGATCATGGTCACTCACGGTGCAATGGTCCTTTACTACACATTCTTGCTTCTACTAACTAATCCAAAGGCTGGACCGGTTTTACTCACATATGACAAATGTATGAGGGTAATACATAAAACACATCGACCACATGATCGTGTCCACCCACCTTTAAAGAGACATGAGGAATTTCCATAGAGAAGCGCCCTCCTTTGGTTCGAAACCAGGTTTTTTTTGGCATTTTGGAATGCCCCCGCTTAACAATGTAAGTAGTCACACTGAAGTGAATAAGCCCGTAATAAGATGGTGATTTAGTCATTTCTGTCTTGCACGACAGAAATCTCCAAGGCATGGTTTTCCTATAGGGACGATTGGATAGAACGTCCATTTCAAAACAGTCAAACAAGGTTTGTGGTTTTCTTTTGAACCTGTTTGTCCAATAACCTTCGAAACGTCTCGGTAGGTTGGTTCTAACAAACCGACCAAGTGCAATTTGAGGAAATTTTTCTATCCTAAAAATATCTCCTCCTGTCATTTTCCTAAGCCAACGGTTCAATATTTTTAGATATGTCGGGTTGTGGATCCACGAACATGCTGCTCCTTCAGAGACGACATCTTCGTTTCTTGGTTTACATACACTGTTGTTTACACTGATAGTTTTAATAACATCAATATCAGCATTCTGATAACAAGGTACATAGCTTACTTCCTTTTTGAAACCGTGCTTCTCTTCTAATCAACTACAGGTGCAAACGAGTTATTCTGGGCATGCCGTGATGATATTAAAGGGGAGGAGGCAGCGAAGGAGATCAGACAGAAACTAGGGTAATCAAAAAACTGTTGAAATGTGCTGAAACTGAATCTAGCATCGCTTGCAAGTCTTCAGGTGTTTTGCCCAGAACATATCATCGGATTAGCAAGACGGATTACTCATCAACAATGCAGGTAAGAAGATTTTCTATCATCAGCGGATATAGCCTAATTTAACAGGGGACGGGTGGCGCAGAGTTTATCTTTACTCGACTTTCGGGATCGATTCTCGAAGGGGCTCGTTCTCGGAGATCGGTTTTAAAGGGCGTTGTGCGATCGTCTATGGGCCTCAAGGATTTAACAACGGAGAACCACAGTAGTGAGTATAGTGATTGTGATTTATAAGATGAAAGGCCCATTATTTTTCTCATTGTAAATCCTGAAATTTGAGCCCTCAACTACATTATTCCCAATGTATTAACAAAAAAAACCACGCCGTTTGTGGTTTTTCACCATCAATATTACCACAATATTGAATAGGGCTTGGCAAAATGCATTATTGCGTCTACTCATCAAAACCGCCAAGTTGTTTCCCACGGTACTTGATGGGGTGTAGTGCAAGTGCCAGGCTCTCATATCAAGTAGAGGAACACAATACACATAAATCGGAACCACCACCTTTAATTTGGAACATTACTCGGTCCGGGATCGTCCTGCACGTTTTTTCCCGGGTCCTCTTGCATTAAAACCGAGTTTCTTGTAATCTTTTTCCATCGAAGCTGGTATAACAAGCGGAGTAGATAAAAGCCACAAACATTGCAAGTTACCTAGTATCAGAGCTATGTGCAGCAAGCAAAAATTGATTGGAAGACTATCACAGTCAGGTGCACAAGAGGTGGGAGGTTGTCTCATGTAGCAGTGCAAAGTTCCTCTGGTTCCCATTATTTTAAGAATTAAGGACATGGTATATGACATACTCGGGAAATTATTTACAGTTCTAAGCAGTTAGAAAAATAACGTTGCTTGGATGACAGCCCACCATCACAGTTGAACACTTTCTCAGTTCATTGACACGTAATGGAGGATCTGACCATGGTCTTGAGAGTACCAATATGTGTACAATGCCCAGATAACAAAAGCTGTTGATTAAACCAGTTCTGTAAGTTGAGTTGTAATTCGGTGTTTTGTGTTGTAATGGGTATCTTGAGGAATGTTCCACATGATGAACAGACTCATCACAAGGAAGTTAGGCTATGAAAATCCTGGGTCAACTCCAAACGTAATTGACGAAAAATTGTTCATGCTGCTCTTTACCAAGAAATAACCCAGCTCAGACGGGATAAATTAAACAAAATGAAATTACTACCACGTTCCACAATAATTTTGAATGAATGATGAAACAGGGGGCCAGGATATGGCAGAGGATTATTCCTGGCAATTGGGGAAAATTGGCTAAATTACGTGTGAAAAGACCGGGGGGGGGGGGGGGGGGGGCACTCACCGATGAATGGATATGGGTGTAGGGCTGGCGTTTCAAACCAGTTGCATTCGGTTGACAGGGATGGCAAAATGCAAAAAATGGGTCCTGGGTTGATTTCAAGAAGTAACAGGTTGATGCAGGAGATGGTGATTGACTAACCTTATTTCCTATGAATATGGATAGGTGTCAGGCTGGCGTTCCACAACCCAGGTGTAGTCCGGTGGACAGGGAGTGCAAATGCAAAAATATGGGGTCTTGGGGTGTATTTCAAAATTAAAGGTTATGCATGAGTATGGTTGCTGACTGAACACTATACTGTGCGTTCAATAATCTAATAACGAGAGGGTTTCCCTGATCTCAACTAACATATTAAGTACGAACATCCTCGCTAAGCGAGGGGGGTCTTTTTAAAGCTATCTTGTTTCTGGTATTAGGTTTCTCTGTTGTGGGGAGCACTATTTGGGACTGCCGCACGGCGTCACGACCACATGTCGTCTATGCGGATATGTACTCCAAAATAATTTAATAATTGAGGGTGGATGAACAATCTACCATTAAAGGTGGTTGTCCGACGATCCGGCCCCGCTACGCAGGGGGGTGGGGGGGTGCGCCGCCCACCCCCCCCCCCCAATTCAACACACAACGGGCAAAAAGTCCACTTTGTGAAAATTTTGATTAAACGACCCACAATTTAGGAGAAATTTTGACACACGAAAGTCCCCTTTTTGGGGAAGTGAATGAAAAAAGTGTTAAAGGCCAAAAAAAAGGACCATTTTAGGGGGGGTAGGTCCATTTTAACAAAAAAAGGTCACTTTTTCGAAAAAAAAGCGTCCACTTTTTGAAGTTCCCGGCACCCCCCCCACCCAACTGAATCCTGCGTACGGCATGGTTTCCGATGATGTGATTGTGTTCTCTACTTGATCTGAGAGCTGGCATTGACAACATACACCAGCAAGTACCATGGGAACAAACTTGCGGTTTTGATGTAGACGCAATATGCATATTGCAAAACCTATTCAATCTGTGCTAATATTGAGGTTAACCACTCCTTAAAAAACGGTGGTTTTTTGTGTATATCTGGTGAAGAAATGGATTTGCAGGTCAAATTTAAGGATGACATGAGAAAAAATATGGCCTTATTGATATCAAAAAATCGATTACTAATTCGGTTAAATTCAGGGGGTACCAGAGACGATCGAACACGCACCCGTAACATACAGCTCATCAACTACTGCGGAAACTCTCTTCTCAATATAATTCGATCCCCATTCATCATGTTTTTGTGTGCAAAATACATTTTAGAGGGGGACACGTCTTTAGAAGAGACGTTGTATTGCACATGCCAAATAGTATCTTTATTTCTTGAGACCCACTTCTTTCCAGGGTGTAATGGGGTTCCTCGGTGGGAGACAGAGGATGGATTTGAGATGCATATGGTGTTAACCATCTTGGCCATTTCCTCCTTACCAACCTCCTCCTAGACCTTCTTAAGAAATCGGCTCCAAGCCGTATCATCAACGTGTCTTCTATGTTACACTCTAGTGGGACAATGGATTTTGCAGCCTTTTTTCTTAAAACTTTGACCAAGAATTATCAGCCATTAAGGAGCCATTATTATAGCAGCAAACTTGCAAGTGCTTTTTTACGAGAGAGCTACATAAGCGTCTGAAGGTAATTCGTTTTCATTCTAAAAACTCCCGGGTTGTCATTTCTGTTACGATTGGTTAGGATGGTTGCGTAATTCTGTGTGGGTTGTGATTCAAGTAGTTGGTTTTGGTAGGCACGTGCCATAAGACATCGGAAGAGAATCAATATCTATACCAAATTTTCACCATTAAGATGGACCCTCAGGATGTGTATGATGTATAAACTTGGGTACGAAGAACTAAACAAACCAAATATGTTTTGAAGTAGTATCAATATGATCCTTCCACGTTAAATTTCCATCGATACTACACTCAATCTTTTGGTTTTGGTAATCCTATTAAGATTTGTACAAACCATATTTAAACTGTTTTTTGTTGCATTAATGATACGTGGTTAGCCTTCTTAAACCCATTAGTGTTCACATAATTAATTAATCCGTTCAACTTTTTAGATGATCTTGTGAGGCGTACAAAATTATTTTCAAAAAGAAATTGAGAATAGATGACCCAAATTATATATTTGTGTTATAGAATGAATAAAAGTGGACAAATATGGAGCCTTATGGAACTCCACGTCTGATATATGTGAGCGGTGATTTACAATTATAATATTGTGATTTCATTTAAAAAGGAAATACAGTGTCTTAAATCATTAATGCTCTAATTTCCGAAGTAAAATATCATGGTCACTACTCATTCAACGGCCTGTCATGAATCGGAGATTGTATAATATTGTTATGTTACATCAATTTTCTAGCGCTATTGATCTTATTACTAAATTCTTATAATACCAATTGGAACGTCGAATGTGTGATGCAAGGGTGGGAAATCCCAAACAAGCCATTGATTGGTCAAAATTCGATACGATAATTGATAATAATAAAAATATAAACCCACAAATTTGGCTGAATTGAAAGTAGGACAAAAATGCTAAAAAAAGAGCCGCGAAGTACACAAAAAGAATAGTATAGTATAGGCTTACATAATGCATTCGTTTTTGATTTTGGCAAACATTGTGAGCCCATCCATGGTGAAGACAAAACATATTTTTGACGAAGTTGGTTTGCAGGTTTTACCTTAACTAGGATTTCTTGCCAAGCGGTTTACTCTGTTTGGTGTCAGCATATTAGGGTAGCATTGGCAAAGTTGTTGAACATGTTAATAACGATATATTTTTCCCATCCGCAGGGTCTTGGAGTGACAGTAATGCCCGTTAACCCAGGACTGTGCACACCAACCTTTTTCGATTAATTCAAACATATACCCAGTAGATTAGATTTTGCAATCAAATATTTCGGCTTTTTAGGACCTATATTTTGTCAAAAAATTTCGTATCCAAGGGCTCAAAGTTGTATTCTTGTGCAGTTCAGAGAGCTGGTGGAAACGTAGGAGTTTTTCAGGTACATATGCAGATAAAGGGTATTAAAGTCTAGTAAGACGTATAAACCGTATTTAAGATTTTCAAATATGATAAAAAACATGTGCTAATGTGTGCATTATTATCAATCATTGCCAACTACTAGTGCAACATGGTGAATTATCTTTTACTATCTTTGGTAGATAGTAATTTACCGGGGGGGGGGGGGGAAGCACTCCCATCTTGGGAGTGATGCGTATGTGTTGTAAGGCTGTTAAGACCCCCATAATCCAGCATTGCTGTCAAGCAAAGACCCATAAGTTTTGAAATTTACCACGTCACCAAAGACCCCTATTTATTGAGTTGAAAATTGTCACCCACAAGAAAATTAGAAAACACATTTCACATGAGGGTGGCACAGAGATAGCACTAGAAAACAAATTCCCTTTGTTTCTGATAATATACTCCCTCCTAAAAAAATCCGAACGATATTAAAGTACTGTATTACCAATGTAGGTAGGTATGTAGGTGGGGGGGAATCTAAATAATAAATGCCCAGGAGCGTTGTTCGCCGTAATGTGTTTTGCTTATGACTGTGTCCATAATCATGATAACGAAGAATGATGATGGAAGAGTTTTGAGAGATTATCCAGCTGGCTCTTGGCGCGTTCATTTGCAAGTTTGAGCATGTTGATGGCCCAATTTCAACATCGTCGGATTTTTTAGGCAGGGGAGTATATTTCCATTTATTCATTCTGTTACAACTGCCACTATTTCTTATCTTCTCTAGTGATTGTGTACCAAAGGAAACCTTAGACAAAGCTAAAGATGAGACGTAACGTTGCCACAGACGTCTTGGGATGCGAGTTTTGAATGGTGGAATTGACGGTGATGGTTTGGTGAAATTTAAGCCAGGCGAATAAGCAATAAAGGCCTGAGCAGCGAGTCATGAGGGGAAGGCACAGTACAAAATCCCCTCTCTCTGCCTCATTGAGAAAGTACCACCCACGCTATTAGTTCCTATTCCACAAATACTAGAATTTGGAGGTGGGGGGGGGCCCAATGTGTGTAGTTTTGTGGCGAATATTGGGGATATTTGTCCTAGAGATTTGCTTTCTGGTGATCATTCAATGACCATATTTTGTACATTTAACTAGATTAAAAAACTTGGATGTACCGAAACCATCTTGGACTTTTTTTTTGGTTAAGATGAACGGCGACATATGGCCGCAACCACTGTGGAAACACTGATCTGTGGTGTGGGCCTCAGGAGGTTAGAAAAAACACAGTGTAATTTTCAAAATCAATTTGCCAAAAAACTCGACACTGTCAATTGTAGTGCTTCTTCCTTGTCATACAGTAATTCAGGTATACAAAACTTCCACACTTTGGCTATCATGACGGCAGAATTTTGCAAATGAATTATCATTTATACATATCGAAGGTTAGTGCAAAAGCTGCCAGGTGTTCGAATTTGCAGGTATAACACTTTTATAAGTACACAACTGACAAATGGCAAAGCTCAGCTTACTGGAGATGGGGGCCTTCTTGCAATAAACCTCGCTATACCACTGATGCATTTAATTATATTTGCCAAGAAGTGCAGATTGCAATTTTTGACGTACTACTATAGTAGTGAACCACTTTGGGCTGAGTGATGCTCCGTGCACACAAGGGCTCCGAAAGACAAACGTCCAGTGATTTTAGGGGAAAACAATCCATCGAAACTAGCCAAATGTTACTGACAAATCCCTCCATCTAAAAATCTTCAGATAGTATGCTCGGATGATTACACTAATCATTGGGCTACTTACTGATGAATTAGAGCCAGTATTCAGAAAGAAATGAAAGGACAACCAAATAATGAAATTTAGCTCAGAACCTTTTCAATTGTTATACCTGGTTACAGTTTTAGTTAAAATGTGATAGCATTTAAATAGCATCCTTGACCAATTTATTGTGTTTCAATAGTTAGAGTTTTTAAGATACTCACAATTGTTAATATCTGATACACCTTTTTTTCATAGTCATTTTCTTTTTAAAAAGATCAACTTTAATGATTTATTGAAAGAATACCTACCAAAATGCCATTTGTGCAGTGTAATTTTGCAGAAAATGTGGTGATAACAAAAATGGTTTCCTCACATGTATAGAAATGTCCACAAAAAATGTATAAAAGTAAGAAGTTGTACATACAACTTCAGAGCTGACATTCATTATTCAGCAATCAGGGTGGAGAATTAGGCCGGAAAATATACATGCCAACTTGAATCAGGATACTCTCAATTTTTGTACCAATGTACAAAAAACACAGGAAGCCTCCCTAAAAATAAGGAGAGTTGGCATTCTCTGGCATCTCTGCATATACAAGTATTTGTAAAGCCACTCTTTCCTGCAAGATTTAATTGCTGAAATACAGTAGCAAGCTGATCCTTGAACAAAGATCTTGCCTTTCAATAAAACAAATGGGGATTCTTTACCATATTGCCCAACTATGAACAGAAAATACACCTACTTTTGCGAGATCAAATTTGACCCCTTTATGTCGGGCCGTACGCAAGGATTTTTTATTGGGGGGGTGCGGGACTCCTATTCGAAAGTGGACTTTTTTTCGAAAAAGTGGACTTTTTTTTTCGAAAAAGAGTGCTTTTTTTTTTCCGAAAAAGTGGACTTTTTTTTTTTTTTCGAAAGTGGACTTTTTTTTTCGAAAAAGAAGGACTTTTTTGGCCCAAGTGGACCTAACATACTAAACTTACTAAACCCCCCTAAAAATAGTCGGCTTTCTATGCAACTACTGGAACATTTCAATCTTTTCATCATCACCAAAAAGTGGACTTTTCCCTTTCACAATGTCTCTAATTTTGGACCATTTGTTATCAAAAAATTCAAGCAAAAAGTGGACCCTTTTTGGCCTAGCCTTTTGGTGGATTTTTATTTTGGGGGAGGCACTGCACCCCCGCATATGGGCCTGCTTTATGACCTTAACCTGCTTAAGGTCATGCCTATCACAGCTCCCACTGATCATTGACCCTTGCCCACAACCTCTTAAATACAGGAGAGTATTTTTTTTAGGATAACTTTCTCTCAAATTGAACTGGTTCGGTCCGTAGACCACCTACAAGAACATTTCGAAGGTTATTTGAACAACAATACAAACCAAAAAGAAAACTGCAACCTTGTTTTGAACTTGGCTGCTTCGTAATCACCCCCATAGAAACCATGCTTTGAAATTTACTACAGAATCAACTTTTTAATAAGACCGGCCGGTTGGCCGGTAAAACCAAGCGGTTTAAACCGCCTGGTTTTACAACCTTTTAAACGGTTAAAAAACAGCAAGGTTTATGCCACCTGTTTTGGCAGAAACTGGCAAAAAACCTCAGTTTTGTTCCTAAAATGCTTTTGAATTTTTCAAAAAGTGGTTTTGTTTAGGTTTTTTAATTAACTTTGTAGAAGTCAGAAATACATTACATAACAAAGGGTTGAAAGTACAGAAGTAAACATACTTCGGGCTTTTTTATTACATTATGATTACGTCTGACTAACGACCAACGTCACTCTTGAATACTTTAGTGAAAATGGACTGAAAATTCAGAACATGTACCTTAAAAGTGATCTGAAGGTCCATAAGATTTCAAAACTGTGTTTAAAATAACTCAAAAAAATGTTAATTTTTTAGGTTAACTTTGAAAATAAAATCTGATGAGATAAGGGGAAGCAAGAGCAATTACTCACATTTAATGAACGTATGTCCTGTAAAAATCCATAAGCTGTATTTTGGAGTGCTGCAGAAACTTTGCAAATGTTTGTGAAAACATTGTCACAGTGTACATTTTCATTTAATTTTTTAGACTGTTGACTATCGTAAGTTATAGAGGGATTTAAAGTATGACTACCCTAAAATAGCTTTACATGACGACCTTAGACATT
>JAMKCH010014811.1:0-25766 GCA_023653785.1 Ophioderma brevispina | reverse complement strand
GCATAGGGCTGACACTTGTGATGGTGTTGTGTGTGGTCCAGTGATATGGGGTGTGGTCTTCTATGGTTCGAGAACCATTACATATATCGGACGACCTATTTGGGACCGCTGTCCCTATTTTTATTTATTTGTTATTTAATATTTATTTATAAAGAATCTAATTTGTTTTTGTTTTCTTTCTTTTTCTTCATTTAAAAAAAAAAAATTTCTCTATTCTGTATTTCTTTATTAACACACACAATAATTCGTAGTAATACTCACGAAGTTGATTACCGTATATATTAACGATGTTTATGATCTGATATGTCAGAGCAAGTGACGAATACTTGTCAAGAAATGTTCTGTTTTATAGTCCTCGAATACCCGCGACACTTAAATTAATTTACCAAATCATTTGATTATATTCGCAACAGAAAAGGATGCGTGCGGCGTATCCTTTTTACTTACATCCTAACAGCTTAGCAAGGTTTAATTGCCCTCTCACGTTTCACCTCAGTGAGCCGGGAATGAGCCCTATACCCTTGTACATTGTACCACCCATGACGGTCACTTTTTGTTAGGATAATTATTTAACATAGAAAATAACCAACTTTTTGATGTTTTTGCGTGACTGACGGGACATTTCAAAGCCCATACTTGATAAGTACAGTATCCATTAATATTACAGCTGGGTTTAAATTATATCCTGGATTGTTGCAGAGGTAACAAAGCTGCTATTAAATCACAAATATCTTTGGTGTTTGTGCACTATAACACATGGGATCAAGATTTTACTGCAAATTTGGGCTACTCACACTAGTTCTAGTTCCCTAAACTTCCAAAATGTCACAAAAATAAATCAAATTATAGAACACAAAAGCAAAAGTGGTTTCTGACTGCTTAGTTAGTCTACTTTACAGGAAGCAATAATTTGGAAGCATCAAGTAAACTTTTGAATTTCATGCAGATGCAACATTTCATGGAGTTAGCCATTGATAAGCATTCCAAATATGCAAAAAACCTGGGTTCGAAAAAAATGAGGGCGCTTCTCTCTGGAAATCTCATGTCTCTTTAAAGGGATTAGCAGCGATAATGCGAGTGAATCGAAAAAAATGTTGAAATGCGTTTTTTTAACTTATAAATTCAGGGATAAGTGTGTACAATTCCATAACTGCTTTAATGTTGAAACAAACCACCAAATAGTGAAAAAAATGAAGTCTTTGAGGATATTTGTCATACCGTCTCCCGCAAATAGCTGCAAATAGACATACAGCGATGGCATCTCAAAATATGCACTAAACAGCTGATTGCAGTTTACACCAGTACAAAATAACCAAAGATCAATAATGTTTGTGTTTGAGGTCAAACTGTATTGATCAATGGTGCATCATGCTGAAAATCTGTGATATACAGCGGGAAAGGCTTTTTTGATCTCAAGTCGGAATTTTGATACGCACGTATAGAAATAGAATCAGATAAAAAGTACTGCCTTGTCTTTAATACACGGATTTCAAGCCAACCACTTACGGGTTATGTTCGCATATCCATGCCAGTAACAAAAATATAAAAATATGAATTTTGATGATTTTTTCGATGTTTCGGATAATAGCAAATCGCTGCTAATCCCTTTAATCCTATGATTAAACAGTTAAGATGATAAGAATCTAAACCTTTTTCAGGTAAGTCGGGGGGACGAGGCAGCTAGTGGATCATGAAATTCCCCTTCTTTGCACGTACATATATATGGAGTTGAAACTAATATAAAGTTAATTGTTACAAATTTAAATCCAGTTCTAAAACATCTATTGTCTAATGTCTTTTCTTTTTACCTTTTTTTTTCCCTTTTTAACTTTTTTTTCCCTTTTTTGCTCATCATTGCAGAGCCACAACCAGAGGAGATTTTGTGTTCTATGCTAACAGATTGGTAAGTGATTTCAAGTCGGAGAAAAGTTATTTGCAGGGACTGCCTTTTAAGGCGCTGCAGAGCAATGCTCTCCTTAATCACCACAGGAGAGTGATTTGAAGCTCTTAGAATCCAATGCATAGTCTGTCCGTTACATGTATATTTTGACCATTTTTATGGATCTTATCTTAAAATGGCTTTTTTTGTTGTTTTGTTTTTTAGCTGCTCATCTATTGCTCCCCTTAAAAGTTCCAAGAGAGTTCTTTGTCACTCCCCTTTAAAAGACAGTTCCTGTATTTGGCTGTTAATTGCCACAGCACTCTGAGCAGCATGTACTCATAATCAGAGCAGACTGTGATATGATTAACTTGAGTGTAGAGTTGAGGTGTGTGGTATGTTTGATGAAAATGTGCTATATTGTATTATGCTCTGGGAGCACAGAGTTAGTAATGAAAGGCTAGAGGTTGGACGTCCATCTTGAATCAGCGAGCTCACTGGTGGATGCTTAGATTTTACCGCCCAAGCCCATTACACCTAAAACTTACAGCACGGAAAAATGCACTTTCTCGTTGATTTCGCCAGGTGACCCTCGCTTATAAAATGATCCATTTACATCCAAGAACATCGACAGGCATGTGTTTATGCATAAAGTTTATCGTCGCAAAGATCGGGCACAGTGTTTTTTGCAGATTTTCAAAATGGCTTCCAAAATAGCATGGGCTATAGCATGTTTGTAGTTGCTATGACGAGTGTGATGTATTTAACACAGTAGTAGTGCACAATTGTAATATTTTATTGGTATGGAACTTTGACCTCGGTAAGTGCGAAAACAGCGTCCACCTGCTCGTTTGTTTGTATTATCGGTAATCAGCGAAAATAAGCGTGTTCGTGCCTATTCTAAAGAAATGCCCAGCCAGAAATAATTCGACGAAACGAAACAGGCTCAGTGCACCCATTGGATTACACGCTTTATTCCGTGATCGTACATTTTACACTCTGACGGAATAAAGCATGCAATCCAATGGGTGCACTGAACCTGTTTCGTTTTGTTTCGTCTCGTTTCATCGAATATAATAAGCCCCTGATATTTCAAGCCGGGGGAGCAACCCCCACATAAAAGAGCACATAAAAACATAGGTTACATCCTCAGCATGTGTTTTTGTGTGTGTTGGCTTCAATAGTATCTTAATTGCACCCACTGTCCTCAATTGATGGTAATTTGTGTGTGTATGTGCACGAGTGTGTGTGTGTGCATGTGCACGAGTGTGTGTGTGCATATGTGTGTTTGTTTTTAATCTCAACATATGTTCCTTCATATGTTTATACACAGATCCGATGTGTTGTAGAAGAAGGGTTAAACCAACTTCCATACATGGAATGTGAGGTCACCACACCCACAGGACATACTTACAAAGGTGTGGAATTTGAGCAGGGTAATTGTGGGGTTAGCATTATGCGAAGTGGTAAGTGAACACGTGAATGCAACTTAATCCCAGGTTCAAAATTCCAGTTGAACTGGTTTCAACTGGAACGCATTTGAAATCCAGTGATCCCAGTTTTAATATCCAGTTGAAATCCAGTTCAACACATATTCTGTGACGGAAAACGGAACATTTGCAACTAGGTTTTTACTGACCAGTTAAACTCAGGTTAAGACCAGTTACAACAGTTGAAAAATAGTTGAAACCAGTTAGGTTCCGTCACGGAATATTGAACAACTTTTAAAGCGGTCTCAACTGAACTTTGACCTGCTCTGGGTGGATCACAATAAAGCTGTGTCCATTTTAAAAAAAAAAAAAGGTAATTCTATTTGAAATTAACAATTTGTCCCCTTATTCTGTACTTTATAGTTTTTCAATGTTTAAAATGCATATTAACTTTCACTATGTGTACATCGCAATCCATGGTACTTTTCTAAGCATGTCTTAAGAGAGGGATGACCCCGATTTAAGTGTATAAAGCAGGGGGTGTCCCTATTCTTCTGTTATTTGTCCATGACGCTGTGGGAATGGTTTTGTGTCTCTTACTATGGCCATTTGGGGAAGAATTTGATGATTGGAAGCAATGTTAAATTTTGGGGTAAGAATTTTGATAAATGTGGCAAGGAGGGGGAATTTGGGGGGGGGAACCCAATTCTGAATTTTCTGGAAAAATAGACATCCCTGGTATGAAAGTTTTCATCTTGATAGAATGGCCTAGTTAAAGCGGCACTGGCAACATTTTCACAAAATGAAATTTTCTTCTATTTCTTTCTCTTCATTTGCTCTCAAATGATAGTTCTAGGCCATTGGGAAGAACAGAATATACTACTCCCCGCCAAAAAATCCTAACGATGTTGAAGGGCCATCAACGTGCCAAACTTGCTTTCAAATGAACGCCCCAAGCCAGCTGGATAAATATCTCAAACTTCCACATCATCCTTCGTTATCAATGCATTCCGGACACAGGTCAATAAGCAACACATTAACGCCGAACAGGACACGCTCAGTGGTGTGCCACGGGGGGTGGGGGGGCCGCCCAAATTTCACGTTTGCCCCCTGTTTTCCCCCCATAAAAAAAGAGGTCTGTGTCCGCCACGACAGCAGCGCTCCCTTGCATTTATTATGGATAATTCACCTACATACCTTTTAATACAGTAATTTATATCGTTCCGGATTTTTTAGGCGGGCAGTATATTTGACACGTAAAAGGCGAACTCGGATTTCCTCTATGCGTAAAATATGTCCCCCGCCGAATGTCGCAATCGACCATGCGAGAAAGCCAACTTAAAACGTATGTCGACAATATGAACCCTACCGTCCCCCTCCCCGACCCCCCCACCCACCACCCTCCTCCCCACCCCATCCTTCCCCCCCGACCCCCCACCTGTCCCCCCTTCCCTGATACCCACCCTCCCCAGACCAAACCCACCCCTCACCTCCTCCCCTCCGACACTAACCCACCTGGTCCCCCTCCCGACACCCCCACCTGTCCCCCTCACCAACAGTTCCACCCCTCCCCAACATACACCCCACCTGTCCCTCTCCCCAACCCGGCCCACCCCGTCCCCCTCCCCGACATCCCACCTGTCCCCCTCCCCGAACCCCACCCATCCCCCTCCCCGACACCCACCCGTCCGCCTTCCTTTAACACACCCCCTCCCCCACCACAAACCCCACCCCTACCCGAGACAAGAACCCCACCCCTCCTCCGCGATACCACCCCACTCCGCCCGCCACACCCCCACGCACCCTCCCCAACCCCCAGCCTTTCCCCTACCCGACACCCCCACCTGTCCCCCCTTCCCTGTCACCCCACCCCTGCCCAGACACCCCCCATCCCTCCCTCCCCCTCCGACATCGACACCCCCACCTGTCCCTCCCTACACCCCACCCGTCCCCACTCACCAACACCCCCCACCCCTCCCCAACACCCACCTGTCCCTCTCCCACACCCCCCCGTACCCCCCCCGACCTCCACCTGTCCCCCTCCCTGAACTCCACCCGTCCCCCTCCCCGACACCCCACCCGTCCCCCCTTCCCTTAGACATACCCACCCCCCCCGAGACAAATCCCCACCCTACCCTAGACACCCCCACCCCGACAAAAAAAAAAAAATAAAAAACAACACCCCACCCCTCCCCGAGACACCCACAAAACCCAGAGTTCGATTTAGGAAAAAAACTTGCATGCTCTTGGTCCTGTAACACTCAAAAAATCTACAATGCACACTTTAAGTGTTACATGCACTTCACAAATCACATTTTTTTTTTATCCAATCATACACACCTAACCCGGGGGTGTAATCATGGTAAAATCATAGGATGGTCAAAAATTACACAATTTACTCATATCTGTAAAAACCTAATTTTGACCCATAATTATAAACCCTGTTTTGTCCTGATTTCGAACTTTCAGGGGCGGCTGTCCCCCCTTGCCACCCCACTGCCTTAACCAGTGGTGTCTACTTTGCCATACCTGCTAAAATGATGCTGTGTTAGGCATCATTTTTTCTAGATTTCGGGATTTGCTTGGGTTTGTCTTCCGTGAACATCAATGAATCATTGACATTTTGCGTTACCAGCGCGGTCGTCCATATCCTCAGTAAGCTTGACGGGGACTACTACTCTCTCCTTGGTCATGGTGGTGCTTTCATCATGCCACGATATTCTCTACCCTCCCCAAGACAACCCCACCCTTGCCCCTCCGCTCCCCTCCCCTCCCCCGACCCGACACACCCCCATCACCCTCCTCCCACCCTGCACCCCACCCTCCCATTGCAATTATATCCAATGTAACCGTTCACAGCAATACATCATTATTTAATTAAATCAAGAAATGCCCCTTAATTTGACCCCCAGCACTTTGACCCATTTACGATTCACACAAAAGATGTCTGCCAGAGTGGTCTTTCACACTGCGAAGGAATTTTGTACTGATCTGATGTAACCGTTTAGCGATACAGTCAATTATGCATATTTATTAGCTCATTTGCATACCTGAGCCGCATTCACACACTTTCAAATGGCAAAAGAAATGCGCACCATTATAAGGCTTTCAATGCCTGAATAATTTTGCATATCCGATGCACCATTCATAAAAATATAGGATTACGCTCTTTTTTGCATATTAATTAGCTCATTTGCATATTCAATTTGGCCCGAAAAATATGCCCAAAATCCAATCAGGTCGAGAACCTCTTCAACCCGGTCCTTCCACCCAAGTTTAAATCATTATACGCCTTACAAACTCCATAAAACTTGTATACAAGCCTTGGCGGGAAAATTTTCTTACACTTACTGTGCTTCAGTGCTCGGATCTTCGATCAATACTGTGGCAGGTATTATAAATGCTGCCTTTGTGTGGCATTAGAGGTGTTAAAAATTATGTCAATTAAGATGACTTAATTATCAGTATTTTATGCTCAAAATCTAATCAGGTCGAGAACTCATCAACCCACTTCTTTCCAACCAAGTTACCTCCTCGTAGCCCTTACTGAACTGTCGATAATTGTTCCCCAATATAACCAAATGTTGGACATTTTCTGTGCAGTTTGCCCTTTTTTCCTTTGACCTTTTTGCCTTTTCCCTTCCCCTACACCCACGGCCCCCCCCTGACAGACCCGGGGAGGACCACGGGGGAATGGATTACATAGTTAAGTAGGGAGGTTTTCCCATCCTACAAATACCCAAGTTTGGCTACTCTAGCTTATTCATAAAAAAAGATTTCCCAAATGTTGCCAGGCTTAACTTTTTTGTCACGGACATACATACGGGACCTACATACATACATCGGACGGAGCCCTTTTATAATTCCCCCTCCCGAACTGCGTTCGGCGGGGACAAATAATATAATTACCCCAAAACAGATGGGACATTGATATGAGGATAAAGACATCCCGTCAGTTGTACCACCTTTTAGTTTTCGATAACTTTAATCACCAAATGTGTATATTACATGAGTATTTTTGACTCGTACTACACTGATATTAAAACCACAAGGTTATAGACCGACAAACAGTGGTGCCTGCGTGAGAAACATGCATACGGCGTGCGTGTTTTCTTGTGTTAAACGCATTTTCGTCGTCCTGCTGCCATTTAACGTTAAATATAAAATCGTTTGTTTACCCATAAGGAATCTGATTGGTCTTACTCATTTCGGGTGAGGGCTTTTGATATATAAAAGCCTTCCAACCATCGCAAAAATATTGATTTTTGAAAAATCTTGAGGGTGCGCACTATTTTTCAATGGTGCCAGTGTCTCTTTAAGGTATCTGAATCCAGGAAAGATGGAGACATCACCGATCGAACTCTGATGGTTGATCAGATATTCCCCCCTATGTTCACGTATGCTGGGTGCCTATTTGGTTCATACTTTACCACTCTTCTTGCACACAATTTGTTATTTTTATCCCCCATCTCATTGCTTCTGTGTTTATAGTTTTCTACTAATCTTTGGCAATGTATTTTTTTGCATAAATCCTGTCACGTTTTAATCTTGTTTTTCTTGCTATTTCATAACCACGTCCTGGCGTCGATGCTCGTCTTGCAATTGGCGCAAATAGTCTTTGTTACTGTAAGCGCCATTTCTTCCAAGTAACCAACCAACCGACCAGAATGGCCTTCACCCCAAAACCCTGTTTATTATATCAATATCAATCCGTTTTGATTTGAGAGCTAGAAACATGATTTTGTAAGCCCCATAGAGTACTCTGTAAAATTAATATCGATTGACCAAAATGGAATGCATATTTGCTCATAACTTTCAAAGCAAACATCCTTTAGCCCTAAGATTTCACAGAGTAAATGAGAAAAATAGTAGCTTTCTTCAGATACCAAAATTTGGACCACTTCCGATAAAATCTTGGGACAAGGCTATAGCGATTGGGCCATGGCCCTGTAAGGGCCTGTGAAGTGGGATTCAATATCAGTGGATACTGTGCTAGACCAACCCCAAAGACAGCAAGATTTACTCCATCTGGACTGACTTGTACACTAGGTGTAAATTCCACTAAATTAAATGCCAATCCAAAAGCAATTTAATTATCGGTACCCTTGGCTTATCAGAGCCCATGCTAAAAAAAAAGCATTGGCCTGCATATTGAACTTGAAGGAGAGCCTTCATACCTTAGAGAATAAAAAATGTCCAACACTAGTCAGATAATTATAACTAGTGCACATTTGTAGTCCGCATATATCCATCAAAAAGATACTCATGGCACCACAATACACCATAAACAGTGCAAGTAAGTAGAATAAGATGTTAAGGTGATCAGTCAGCCAAAACAATCTACACCACACTTGAGTACAACATGGAACACATAAAAAAGTAAATACATCCCACAGTGCCCATCTCTGTTTCAATAGCATTGGGGACAGATTTCTGTTGTTGTGAGTGATTCGTCTCACCTCCACACAATGAGTCTGTTGTCTTTCCAGTGTAAGCTGCTGCTCGTTTTTACCTGAGGTAAAGTACCTATCCCAAGTGCACAATAAGACTCAAACCTAGCCAATAGGACTCAAAGGTGACAGTCAGCTCATAGAGTTCGCCAGTATTTAAAATCCACCACACCACACATGCCCCACAAAAGACTCAAGTTTAGCTGAGTTTACAGTGCAATAAAGAATAAGTATGAAAACAGTTTTACACAGGAGTTATAGTCGGTTCAGCAGTAGCGTACGTAATGGGCTGGGAGGAAGGTTGCCACCCCAGAGAGCTTTGGGTGGGAAAAAAGCTTGAAAATCATGCTTTTTTGCCTATTTGCTGGGAAATTTTCACCTCAAACTTAAAAAATCTGCCTCAAAATTACCACCAACTGGGAAAATCGGCCCCAAAACCGTGAATTTGTCCCCTCTGACCAGTGACCACTGTTACGCCCCTGCGATTCATTATAGGTTTTCATCAAATGGGTCTGAGCAAAGCCTCACCTGCCCCAGAATCTATTTGTGTATTTTTCAGCAATAAAAGAAGTGTATTTATGCAAGATGTAATATACATACCTTTATTTTCTTTGGTTCAGGTGAAAGCCATGGAGCATGGTCTGCGGAAGTGCTGTCGATCGATCCGCATCGGGAAGATACTTGTGAAAATAGTGATTGAAACAAATGATGCCAACGTTTACTATGCCAAATTCCCTCCAGACATACCAAGAGGAAAGTGCTACTCATGTATCCAATTTTAAGTAAGATCCTCAAATACTTCATTCCCATGTGATTATGTCTTGTATTAGGATCTGGGACTGTCAGAAATGGTTCAAATATGGGGGTGCTGCTCGACTTCATATTTTAGCCATATGACACATTTTTGGCGTGCGGAAGGGGGACTATAAAAATGCTCCCCGTCCGTGTATGCGTGGTGGTCCCAGGCGATATCTTTGGAACTAAGCAAGTGTGGGTTTGTCCATCTTCGCAACATAGATGTATCCGAGTATGCTGTGGTGCGGATACGAAGTGGGTCATTGTGTCATGGTGTCAAAGGTCAAATGAGGTCAAAAATATGGGAAAAATAGGGTTAAATGCTAATAAAACCTGTCAACAAACCACAAACAGGATATCTTTTGATCTAAGGAAGGATGGGTGTCACTTTGCCACCATATATGTCGCTATGTAGGCGGGGATGAGTTCGGAGATGGGTCATGTGCCATGGGTAAAGGTCAAATGTGGTCAAAAATTGCTAAAACCCTTGTCAATTGTGGTAGGCTGATGAAAACTTGGTGGGTGTGCTCAAAATTCGGTGCCGAAAAATTTTGAAGGTATTTCAAGGTCATGCAGGGTCATCAAGGTCAAATCCCTAAACATGTGGTAGGATGATGAAAATCCTGGTGGGCGGTAACATTCCGCTGCCGAAATTTTTAGGTCATTTCAAGGTCATACGGGGTCATCCAAGGTCAAATCACTTGCATGGTGATGGTCATTGAAAACTGGGAGGTGCAGTCAACATTTTATGGCCAATTTTTTCAAGTTCATTTTGGGTCATAGGAGTCATCTGAGGTCAATTCACTTCAAATGGTTGATATGGTCATGAAAACTTGTGGGTGTTGGTAACATTCAGTGCTGAAAAAGTTGAAGGGTCATTTCAAGGTCTTGGGACCATTCCAAGGTCAAACAACTCCAAACGTTGTATGGTCATTAAACTTGGTGGGTTAGCAACATTGATACCAGAATTTTTCAAAGTCATTGGGGTCATCCAAGGTATTGAAACTGCGATGATAGGAGCCCCTCTCTGGTTTCCATCACATCCTCTGTGATCTTTAAGTATGTACTTTTCCTCCTTTTAACTACCGCGACGAGAGGGGGACCTTTGTGGTTCGAGAAAACGCCTTGATACAAATGCTTTCTTTTTTGTGGGCTGCCAGCATAGCTGGGAGGCACATATGGTCAATTTTCATGAAAACGGTGCATTTCCAGATATTTTGTGTCTTTGGTTAATAAAACTGTTAAACAATGATTTATTGGAACAAAACGGTAATATTTTGATAGGAGCCGTTGAGCTGCGTTTGGGCATATATAGTTTGCCATACTTTCCATTATCTTTTCTATGAGATATTTGCCTTCAAACATCGAAAAATAGGAGAAAATCGATGTCCAAAACACAACATCAAAATTATAAAAAAATTGAAAAAATACACCTTGAATTCTTCTGAATATCAATGTTTCTTGTTGCCAAACATGTGAAGAAATTATGTAATGATGTTTTTCCTTGTATTCTCAATTTATTTTTATATTTTCGAAATACAAACATAATGTCTGTGAAAACCTTGTTTATTATGTTATCCTTCATAAAGCAGTTGCTAAGTTTGGTATAAGATATTCATTGTGCATCTTATTTTAAGGTAAACATAACGCGGCAGTTGGAAATAGTGTTTTCTTCAGCTCACAATGACTATTAAAAAGTCTAAGAAATGTTGAACTTTTTAAAAAATGCGACCTTTTTAAGGAAGTTTATTACGTTATCCACATTTCTCAGCAACCAAACAAGCTATTTAAATATTGATCAAGAGTGGCATAGACACTCATTTTCCGACCACAAAAATTATATAAACTTCAATCAGATACATCTTAGTCAATGGGAGAAGTGAAAAATGGTCAAAATGTTTACTACGTTATTGTGTATTACGTTATCGTCTATTACGTTGAATGCGTTTTTGTTTACATTATCAACTATAATTTAGCCATGGAATGATATGGTGTCAATTAAATGTATCTTTAGAATAAATTAGTAAAAGGTATCTTAATATTTGCTTATTATGAGGTATAATTTTCAGGCAGAATTCCATACTCAAGGATAACGTAATAAACTAAACAAATTGGAGCATATATCTTGAGTTCAATTAGCTACTCAAACTTTAACTTCGTACAAATAAAAATTGTTCCCAGCAACCTCTCTGATTCTGCTCATGAATTGTCTTTTATATTATATGCAGATGATACTAGTGCATTTACATCACATCATGATATTAACAAACTAAATACAATAATGAATAATGGTATAAGTAAACTAACCACCTGGTTCAAGGCAAATAAAATTTCACTCAATCTTAAAAAAAAAACTAACATATGCTTTTTGGCACTCACAATAAAACAAAATTAATAACCTTTGAATATCTACATCGATAACACTAAAAAAATCAAAGTAAATGCTTTTAAATTTGTAGGAATCACTATCGACCAAATTCTAACCTGGAAAAATCACATTGATGAGTTAGGAAGAAATGTTCAAGCAGTATTGGAATTTTATATAAGTAAAGAGCACTTTCTACCTGAAACTGCACTTCTTAGTTCTATTAAACACACGTTTCTCTCACAACACATGTGGTATCACTGCATGGGCTAGTGCATGCAACACTGAAATGGAAAAACTGCACATACTGCAAAAGAGTGCACTGAGAGCAGTGAGCAACAGTGATACAGAAGTGCATCTAATCCTTTGTGTGTAAATATACCACCTAAAATAATGGATTTTGTGTAAACATAATATGGAACATTCATGTACAAATAAAGCAACAACCAGTTGCCCTCCACATTTGACAACATGTTGGTATAACAAATGCTAAAAATCACACTTATCTACAAGTCCTGGCAACAGATTTTCAAATACCTAATATAAACTTGGATTTAGTGGTAAATCTATATATTAAAATTGGGGTTAAACATGGAATACAAAATTCCATCAAATGTTTAAAAACTCAAAAAATACTCATCGTTAAATTTATATTAAAAAAGTCACTCATTTTAACTACAAATTATAGAAACAGAGTCGGGGACTTGACAGACCTTTATTGGCTTACTTTTCCAAGTACTCTTCCAATTCATTAATTTCAGTATACAAAATATTATATATTCATATTGTATGTGAATATGGTTTCTATACCGTGTATGATTGTGGATAAATTCAATATGTTATGTTATGTGTTATTAAAATCAGTTGGCAATTTGTTGCTTTAAAATTTTGATAACGTAATAAACCCTATCTTTTGCTATACAAAAATGTTTGTGTGACACACTGTGCAGAACCGCAAGAAGTGTGTGTTGACAATATTATTGAATACTTAAATGTTTAAACATAAAACATACCAATTTTGAGGACGAATTTTTTTTCGGTGGTCTTACCTCCAAATTTGCCCCGTTTTCATGGAAATTGACCATATAGCGTTCGGTTGTACGATGTTATGGATGTATGTATGATGTTTGTCATTTCATTTAAATATAAGCAGGGTGACACAGTTACTTAAAGGAGAGGCATCAAAGGCTGTGAATTTCTGCTGAAATCAGTAAAAATCATGGCGAAAATCTTACCAGTTAGGCAGGGACAGGTGCCAAGGAGAAATGTGGGCCTGGGGAACCTTGGAGTTACGGACCCGCTTTTACCATTGGCGGCCAATGAAGACCAGGTTGTTCAATTTTACGGGTCCTTAATTTTTTTTGTATGGGCCCTCGTACCCCAGGCCTGGGTCTTACCTTCGACCCCTATCTCGGCGGTCCTGCATTTAGTCTACCAAATATGATTGAATAAATGCCCATTAGAGATCTGTGCTAAAACAGCATTTGAAGAAAAATATTCAGATTATATTATTATAACTATGTACACCACTACTTACCGTACAGCCCTCTGGGGCTGGTTGCCCAGTGGTGGTCCTCGATTATATACTTTTGTATTTTCTTGATTGTATCTTTGTACTCTGCTGTTTTAATGCTGAATAAACTTGAAAAAAATTTAACTTTGAAGAAATTTCTATTAACAGGATCCCAATTAAGCACCTTTGAACTGTGCTTTTGATGCTACTGATTAATTATTTCTTTGTCTTTCAGGTTCTGGAAATACAGTTATCCAAGCAGTACAGGTTCTACGAGATCATGGTGTAGAAGACAACAAGATTATACTACTCACATTGTTTTGTACACCACATGGTAAGCTAAGGGAATGAAGGCAATCTGTAACAGTGTTTTGACTTAAAGCGGCACTAGCACATTTTTACAAAATATAAAATTTCTTCAATTACCTTGCAAATGCTAGCCAGTGGAAGAATCGAGATATATTTTACACATGAAAATACCATGCCCCAAAACAGATAGGGACATTAATACAGGCTATTCAGTTATTTTTATGTATTTTGCCGTATTTAAGTTTGCCGTACTTTAATCAAAAAATACATCGGGAGATCCTCGTACCTGCTTGTGTAGCCTGCCATCGCGGTTTGTGAATGATAAGGCCTCTATGATCTTTGAACCTTGATAGGTTGACTTTGACCTCAATAAACAATGGGGGTTGCAATGCAATCTCCATAAAACCAAGTTTAGGTATTTCTGATGAACTTCAAATCAAACTTTTCATTGAGGTCAATTTTACTTTTCAAGCCTATCTTACAACTTGACCTCAACATGACCTCTGACCTTAACCTTGACCTTTTTGCTGCAAATTGCAAAAATGACCTTGCCCCAATTTAAAATAACAGGGGGTTCACAAATGGCCCAAAAACCACTTTGACCATACTAGAGAGCCCCCACAGTTAAAGTGATATAACTTCCAATTTTGGGGCTGGGGAAACTTTATCTTGAATACTACCCTTGTGACAATCTTTTACTTATATCGCTTTATTGGACTAGAATCTGGATACGTTTTCCTCTGATAATTCTGTTGCCAAAGATTATTTTCATACAGAATCATTAGATTACTCGAATCTCAATTGGGGTTAGAACACACAAAAAAACAAATCCGCGCAATTTGAACAAGGCCGTTTAGGTTTGTGGAAATTTTAAAAAAAGCGGAAATTTTTGATCGTTATATCCCGAACTGGAAAATACTGATTTCACTGATGTTTATGCTGCGATTATGTACATTCATCTTGGCAGAATTTCTGTAGCATTTTCATAAATATATTTGGATGTGTATATTCCGAAAAGTTAAAAATTAAGGATGTTTCCGGCCCCTCATGGATTGATGCTGAAGTTAGGCATTACCAAAACAAAAAAGCATCATTTACTGAGGCGTTCAAAAAAAAATCAAATAATCCTCATCATTGGGCAAATTTCTGAAATCCAACCAATTTAAAAATTACTTTTCAAAATACAATGATTTTATTAATGGCTTTGTTGCTACTATTTGTTGAAAATCCTAAGAGATTTTGTTTGGGGTCCCTTTTTTAGATCCAAAAACACAGACAAAATCTCTTCCAAGAGCTTTATCAGTGGCGAGGTTTCAGGCAACCTAAAACGCCAAGGACAAGGCTACACTTTTTACTCACTATTTTTAATTCTGTATTTACCAAGCAAAGCGTGATCATCTTCAACTGCCAATATTTTTTCCCTTTTTCAGCATAGTCTTTGGTCAGGATCCATATCTCTGAGATGACATGCTAGATATTTTTCCAAAATCTGAATGTAATCCCAAGCTACTGGCCCTGATGGACTTTCGCCTAAGAAGTCCTGAAAGAGTGTGCTTATAAAAATATCACAACCACTGGTGCCATATATTCACCACTGTCAATCAGCTCTGGTTATACCTGCCCCAGGATTGGTTCAAGGCTAATGTTTATCATCCCGGGTCATAAAAAATCTGACCTCCTTACAAGCTGAATAATTATAGTAACCCTTATTCCCTGTTAATTATGTATCTGCGGGAAAATTATGGAAGAACCATTTCAATTTAGGTTTTTTCCCATCAATTAAAGATCAATTGTATCATTTACAACATGGTTTCGTTAAAAAGGTCGTTCCACCCCGTTACATCCACTGCTGGGCTATCTGTTTTCCATGACGTTAGTTCTGTGCTGGACAATGCTGGCCCAAGTCGACATGATTTATTTAGATTTTTCTAAGGCTTTTGATAGCGTCTCCCATAAACTTTCTTATTCATAAGTTACAGTCATATGGGTTTCATTCTGATCTTCTAAATTTGTTTCGGGCTTATTTAACAGGAAAGGAGCAAAAAGAGTTGGTTACTGAGGGTTGTAATTCTGTTGTTACCGGTGGTGTCAGGGGTCCCACAAGATCTATTTTGGCCCAATGCTTTTTCTTTATATTAAACGCAATGCCCAGCATTGCCGCCCAGCATACTTCTAATTGCTTATTTGCAGATGATTCACAATTTATCAAGTCATTTCAAATTTCCCACATTTCCATTGTCATCAAATCTTCTAACTATATCAATGCCCTCTATGAGTGGCGCATTGTTTGGGATCTTAACTTAACTTTCAAAATCCGTCTAAGTGCCAATCATTTTCTTTTAACTAGGCGCCGGAAAGTTATTACATTACCTTACAAAAATGGTGGTCCGCTCCTTGAACGGACATTCTGTTATGGACTAGGTTTAGTATTTCTTCTAAACTTGTTTGGAATGTGCACATCAGAAACATTGTCACCAATTGTAATCGTACAATTGGGTATGTCACAGCGCACCATTGGTTATAATGCCCCTCTCCTGTTTTCAAAAAACACTTTATCTTATATTATCCTACCTGCCTTAGTCAGAGTGATGCAGAATATGCTAGTTTTTGTCTCTGGAGGCGGCACTCTAAATGTCATCTCTGATCGTGGAAGGTTGGTGCAGCGCGCAGAGCCACAAGTTATTCATGCATTACCCGTGACTTATACTACAAAGAGCGTCTCATTAAGATTAGTACATTGTCCTCTCTCTCTTACAGAAGGGAAAATCAATGATTTAACCTTTTTAATGTAAATTGGGTCTTTATGACCTTGATTTAGTAGACCATTTGTGTTTTTAATCTAGTAATCGAACCGCCCACACTAGAATCATCTACCGACTCTCTTGTTTTGGATTTTGGGCCCTGTAACTATCTCACAAGCGTTTTTATTTTAACCGCAATTGTTTCTATTTGGAATCAGCTTCCCTAAAGATTAGATCTGCCGAATCTATGCTCATTCATTCAAACATCAAGTTTCATAGGTTCTATAAAACAAATCGAGAAATATTTTAATCCATTAGACACGTGTTCCTGGACACATTTGTCATTGCACAAGCTGTCGCTCATTTAATTTTCCACCCCCCCTCGCGTGATTTTTCTTTTTGATTTTACTTTCGGCCATAATTTTGTATTCTGGTGGGCGGTTCTATAGAGGTGCTTTGCACCTGTTACGTTCCTCTGCCTGTTCACTTGGTCTTTTTATATCCTTGTTTTTTGGTTAATTATTCTAATTAATGTGCAATATCAATATATTATAGTTTTCTATTTTTATATTGTATATTGCCTGTAACCAGTGATGACGCGTAATAAATGATAAAACATAAATATATAGCTGTCGCAAAAGCAAAATGTCCAAATTAATCTTGACTTGACCCCCCCTAACAATCAATGTCATCTTTTGACAAACCAAATCCTGATTGAAATATGGTTAAAGGGCCCCTGCTGAGTTGTGTGTCACAGTTTCAACAGTTCAAAAGTTCAGGTTTCCTGTGTGTTTCAATGAGAATTCTTTCAAAACTGAATTAACATGAAATAGGGGGCCTTTTTGAAGACCATTTACTTATAAAGACAACTTAGACAACCACAATGAAACTTTGCCAAAATATTAATCAAGGACTCCCTCAAACATTTCAGCAGCATTTTGGTGCAGAATGTCTGACAATTGGTTTTTAGGGTGGCCAAGTCAGTCAAAATTGGAATTTATAATATATACTTTTTGCAACAGCTATATCTCATCCAACGAAGCTGCTATAATTAGACAGATTGACACAAGGGTCGTATTTAAGATTAGCTTATCTCCAGGCCCAAATTATGGAAGTGTATATCCACTTTTACTTTTTGACTTATGGAACCCCAAAGTATGGTCCGATTGGTTTTTGGAGCCAATTTTGACTCCTGTTATTTTAAATGGGGCAAGGTGCATTTTTTTTCTGTTCACATATTTGCCTCTGCAGCACAAAGGTTATCCAGAATGCAAGTTTTAAGGATCTGAGGGGTGTAGATCTTACTTATGGCCCTCGAATATTGAATTTCACACCGTACAGACAAAATGTTTTTAAGGTTACCCCCCCCACAAATTTAAATTTCGTTGTATCGTTTCACAACTAAACTTGAACAGAGTCTCAAGTTTTCAGACATTTCAGTTTCTCATTAATATTTTCATACCCACAAAGAAAGAAATCCATGAGGTTATGGTGTACTCGATTTGTGAATTGGCATGGAAGGACCCATATGGTGTCTTTCTGCCCTAACGACGGTGACCAACACTTTTGTCCTATTAATGAATATCATTGACTTTCTACTCATAGGGGGGGGGGGGGGGGGGGGGGGGGGGGGGGGGGAGGGGGGGGGGGGGGGGGGGGGGGGTGGGGGGGGAGGGGGTGGGGGGGGGGGGGGGGTGATACTAAAACGCACAAAGGTCAAGACGGGTATGGTCTGCGACCCTTGCAGGGTGCATGCCATGGGAATCAACTCTGGCATGTATTTAGATTTGACAGACATTTTTTTTCACCTTGTTTAAAATTTTAGCACACACTTACACTCATATGACTATTTTGACTTCAAACAGAGTGGGTTGATGTTTCCTTTAACCCCCTGAGGTATACCATCTTTTTACAGTATCTCTGAATGGCTCATTACATGATATAAACACTGAGTAACCAATCAAAATAAGACTTTCTATATGTCTCTAAAACCTTTAAGCTTTTCTTACCATGTTTGTGATTGGCTAAATATATCATATAACCCATTGTATAACCAATAGAATTGGCCCATATACCTTTATTTTCATTTTGCAGGAGTCAGATCAGTACTAAACAAGTACCCAAGATTTACCATACTCTCCACGGAAGTGAACCCAGTCACACCAAACCACTTTGGACAGAAATATTTTGGGACGGATTGACATCAAAATGAAGTATCCTCTCCTCTCACGGTCTTCTTGTGCCCAGCCTTTCAGGTCTTTACAGCACAGTTGAAATAGCAACATGGAACAAAATGTGAGCATCATTGCTGGTGGCATTTATTTCCGAGCATCAGGCATGTTGAACCATACACCTTACTAAAAGGTTGGAATTCCGTGGAAATTGTCATCTTTGAGGGAGCTGTTGCATGAAATAAACTCATACACGTACCTTTTCACAGGCTTATCACTGGCAAACAGAATATGTATCAATGAAGGTTTCACACGGTAAATACAAGTTCTATTTGTTCCTGTACATATTGGGCAAGATGAAAATGGCATTTTCTCCTCAATGGAACATCTCAGACCTTAAAGCTAACATTCTGCTTGAAGATCATATCTCCTGTACCTGATCAGTCATGAGATTAGGGTAGTTATCCCTGTTTTTTTTTTGGTTTCCAATCTACTGGAGCGTGAAGACTAGCATGCACCGTGGACCCTTCAGGTCAGGTCACTGTTCTCAGTCGGTGTTCCCTGTAAGAATACAGCTAATATTGGTACGTCAGATCAAAATACAAGTATCAATGCCAACTTTTTTTTGATATTCTTATAGATTTTATCTTTTAAGATAAAATATTGATGGCAAGCATGATTTTCAACCCAGATCTCACCATTTCTCTCAAATTTTAGGGTACGGGACACTTAGAAACCGGGCCACAAAAAAAAAAAACACCGTCCAATTTAAGGAGGGGCCTGGATCTTACCCGTGTGAATCCTGAGCTAAGTTGTTGAGTCCAATGCAACCAAAAAGTGCTGGTGATCTTCATCGTGTTAGATGGTGGTTACATGTATGGGGGGGCAGCAGAGGGGTTTTGAATCATTCCCAAATGCATTGTAATATGCCTATACTGTACTAACACATGTCAGTATTAGGGATAGAAAGTTCCAAAAGTAGTTTAAGAAACACAAGACAATCATTGATCGTACTAAAAATACCTTAAGAAATAATGCTGGTGGGCTAAAATGAGCATAAAAGTTAAGGGTTTTTTATGTGTTAAGAATAGACTTTTGTTGGGGATCAATACCCCTATTGGGTGAAATTCCCAAAATGGTGCATTGTGGTGATTGACTCAAACACCATCTGGGGGAATGTATGGGGAACATTGATGGTCATGGTACTGTGTAAGATTTTTTTTTGCATAACCTAGCTAGTGTGAAAGACGCCATGAGGGATACGTGTTGTTGGAATAATTTTTAAGCAATACATTAAATCCCTCATTTAAGTCTTGAAACTAGACTGGTTCTGTGCAGTATACTCGGGAGAGAGAAATAACCATTTGATGGTCCACACATGTACGAGTACTTGTGAAAGGGTGTATTTTGAGTCCATCCCCACAATGCACAGTTTTGGAAATTTCACGCTCAATAAGGTCTTGTGATCCAACAAAAATCCTATTCTTAAAACCTTGACTTTTACTCTCATGGTGAAAATGTCTTGTGGTTTCGACTTCTGGGAACACTCTGTATCTCTAAGTACTCCGAGGGGGTTGCCGTGTGCAGGCACCACCCCCCAAAATTACACAAAAGGGGAGAAAAAAGGTCGGCCAATTTTTTTTTTTTTGTTTAATTCCCTGTACTTAGGTTGGCGGAAAAGGAAAGAGGTAAAGGAAAGAAAAATCAAGAAGAGACGCCAAAACCTCAATCACCACAGCAAACATGTGACACCAGTAACAAAAATCAAATTACGTAACAATAGTACATATGCACATGAAAACCAAATATTATATAGAGTTATTCGAAGGGATTTTTTTTTTTTTTTTTTAAATAAAAGAACAAAAAAGTAAAACGAAGAAGGAAGTCGCACTTGCCAGCAAAAAATCTAATGCCCAAGTAGTGGAACTGAGGATGGAAAACACATACAAAGGACAATATATTTGTGGTGGAAAATGAAGTAATTAGTAAATAGGATAAAGAGTCTGAGTCATATATTCAGGGGTTTTCGTACACGTGTCAAAATTTCCTCCGAAACCAAAGTGCCAAGTGCCTGCACTCAACACGGTGCATTGAAAAATAACAACACTCTCTAATCACAAGCGACGCAGGGAAAGGGAACCAATTGGTGTGCCGTGTCACTGCGGGTCGTTCAAACCCAAAAGTAAATGGGTCATTATCCAGGCGTAACGTTTTTGGGGTTAAAGTTCTAAAAAACAAAACAAAACTGGGTGAATCCCTGGTTTATTAAAAAAGTGCATTGTTTGACACAATCTGTACCCAGAAATGTTCATGAAATAAAAATTCTGTTTCATAGAATTGTTTGGTTAATTAATGGGAAAATATATTGTTTAACAATGTTTTTATTTTCAAAACGATCAAAAGGGGACCTCGACTATTATTTCCCTTTAATTTTGCTCGACCGCATCGATAAAACTTACTTAATATGAAGTTAATCAATAAATGATGGCGAAATATAGTATATGACTCAACTCCTTATCAATGAGGGGCTTTGCCAAAAAGTTCCATGTTGTGTATGAAATTTCGACACTGAGAGAGAGCAAACGCAATATTGTTAACATTATAATAGTATTTAATTTTTCATTGGGTTTTGAAGACTGGTTAACCATGTGGTACTGTTTTTCAAGAACTCGTGCTCTGTAAAGATGAAACTTTGCAATAGTCATTATAGGGTAAAAGTCAAGCGTTTTTAGAACCAAAAAGTAGAGAACTTTTGTCATCGTGAAGTCTGAGTTACATTGGAACTTTGCTTTTAATCCAATGTTCAAATGACAAACCAAAAACTCTTTTGCGATACGGATCAGTCCCAAACAAGTGTGTACGTTCCGGTGAATTTTTACAAAATGAGCATAGATCATCTGTACAATCCGCAATTTTACTATAACGGATTGTAGCAAGAATTCTTTGATTAATTCTAATATTGAACCATCTTAAATTCGTATCGACTGAGAATAAAATTTGATTGAATATTCCTTTCCATTCATTGTCACTTATAATCAAATCCATTGCTACTTGTTATTCAAGGAGGGTAGCAGAGAACCTAAACTATGTCGTTAAAAAAGTTTGCAAACCTTTCTTTTGTTTAAATAAGACCTCAACATATTAGGCTGAGAAAGGTTGAATACTATTTTGTCGTAGGAAAAGTTGTGATATGAAAATTAGCTTGTATTGCTCTAACAATGCCAGTGATTCAGTAATATGTTTTTCTAAGACTTCAATATAATTCAACACTTGAAGAAGTACCAGTTTGTTAATAAATCATTCACAAGAACAAGCCCCTTTTCTTGCCAGTGGAACATAGTTTACGGGTTGCCATCAATTTTAATTTTCATCTCCACCAAAGAGATTGTTGGCAATGCGATTAAAAGTGAGGCACAAAGTACTTGATATTATAAATACCAAAAATAGGGACCAGGCATACAGTGTATCAAACCAGAACTTATTTTCAACGTAGAGATTTGATTTTTTAAGTCTATATTTTCCAAAATAAACAAATGTTCTCACCTTTCAGATTTGTTTACAGAGATGGAACAGTTGGACCCATTTTTGGTTACCGAAGATAGCCTCCGTAACATCCAATTGACTTAAGAGCATGAATATGAACTTCAACATTTGGCCTTTGACCCGTCCATTTTACATACAGTTTGAACAATCTAGTCGCTTATCTGTCTGGTTTACCCTTCCAGATTGAAAATTAAAAATATCCTATTAAAGTTTTAATAAAATCATTACTTGGATTTGGGAGTCAGTTGGAGCGATATAACTTATTTTAGGGTAACACAAGGGATTTACCAATACGACTCTACCTAAGACCGTTAAATTTCGTTAGACAGTTATGCATTATCATTTTCTCATGGAGTAAAGTGCTTTATATAGTTGATTGGTAACATTTCGGGCAAAGTGTGTAAAGAAAATACCTATAAGCTTGAAAAGCCATTCAAAGTGCCACTTTATTTCGTTCAACTTCACAGATTTCAGTATTGCAATGGTTTATGGGGACCCAATCACACGGCTACGTTGGTTCGCGATGTTTATCGTGAAACCCGAAAAGCTGTCAAATAATTGGAAAGTTTTGAATACATTCTAATGATTTTCCGAACCATTTGAAATAAAGTGGTATCGTCGGCATACGTGTGAGATTTTACAGGTGTATGTCATTACGTCAATTACCAGTTATATCATGTTGGATCTATCAATGAAGCTAAAAAGTTCAGCACATAAAATGAATAATATATGGTGATAATAAAGGATCACTTGCCTACAGCCTCTCAGAATTTTAAAATAATTGAAATATACCATTGACATGGACCGCTGAGGGAAGCGTGTCATAAAAAAGCAATCATCCATTTGCAATATAGGGCCAAAATTGAAATTTTAAGGTATCAAAGAAAATTGTGTGAAATGTATGCAACTTTTTCGAAATCAAATCAGCACCAAATACAGGGATAACGTTTAACTATGTGTAAACTAATAGTCAGAAATGAGTCGAATATTCTCGCCAAAATCTGTTTTGGATGAAACCTTGTTTGATCTTCAGAATAATATTTGGTAAGAAAAGATTAATGAGATTTGCAATGCAGGGGGAAGCTAATTTATATGATACGTTAAGGAGGGAGATTGGCCTCCAATTTCCTAGAAACGTCTGGGTTTATCTCTTTGGAAGAAGAGTGATGTGGCCATTTTTCGTGTCTGATGAAGAACCACGATTTAAAACCATCTTCGTGCACGAAGGAGGACTAGAAATATCGGTCCAAAACCTTTTATAAAATAGACCGTAAAGCCATCAGGTGCCTAGGAGCAGTCTTATTGTTTTCAGACTTTTAAGGCATCTGTTAATGCTGAGTAGGTGGTTGATTTCACCTTATAGTTTATCTGATTGGGTTTTTGAGAGTTTTTTAATGGGGAAGCCCTTTATCAATTTCATATACTTAATTATGCGATTTATTTTTGTATAATTTTAATAAAAAGTCAACAGGTTTCTTTAGATATCTTAATGAGTTTGTAAGTCAGAACCATCGGGGATTTCACTAATCTATTAATTGTTTGTTACAAATTTCTCTTTTGCGAGATTGAGAAGACTATTTGTTGGTTTTTCTCACCTTCTTCGATCCCTTTTGCTTAGATCTCACATAATGAACCTGGAATTGTTTCTTTCTAATTTGACTCAAAGTGGGCAGCGTTTGGCTTCAGTCATTTCATTAGCAATGTTTCTACATTTTCATCATTAGACACAGCTTCCTCATACATTTTTCCAATTGTTGATTAACAGGTCCCAACATTAGCAGAAATTTTACAAGAAGTCCACTTGTTTGGTGATGAAATGTTCAAAAAGTCCCAAAAAACGACCCATGTTAAGGGGGTTAGGTCCACTTTAGGCAAAGAAGTCACCGTACGGCCATGCTCAAAAGGGTTTGACATTAAATTGGCGCGAAAAACTTACAGAGGGTGATTGGGGGCAAAAAGCCACTCTATCATGACAAAAATGTTATTACTTAAGATTGGGCCATCCCCTTTAATTATAATTCAAGTCACATTAGTTTAAAATATGCCTATAGTTCTGAGTTTTTTACTAGTATGAATTTTTGTTTTCATCTTTCCCTTGAGATGCCGGAACCTGGAAACAGTCTCTGCAGAAAGATAAAAATATTCATAAAACCTGGGAAACTGTGACTTGTAGATAAAAGGTGTTTCCTCAAGATGACCCAGCTGACAGACTTATGAATTTGGAAACCTTAAAGCAATATTAGCACATTTTTTGAAAAGCGCCCCCAATTTTCAAAATTTGATATTTTTGCAGAGTTATGTTGGCAATTGTCTACGAAACTATACCTGCAAACGAGAATGCTAAAAAATGCATATTTATCATAAAATAAGCGATTTTGTAATTAAAATTGGGAGCTGAAAATGCTATGTTTATGTCCGTCCATGATGAAATAGTGCCACCTCAAGAAAATAACCTCTAACTTGACCATTCACAGGTCTAGTTTACTAGCCAGTTACTAATGCAACCGTGTAAGAATCTCAAAATTTTTGAAAAATTGAGGGCGCTCTTCAAAAAAATGTGCTAATATTGCTTTAATTAACGGAATAAACTTGTGGCTTATTCTGTGAAGGGTTTCCTAATCCATAAGTGTGTCAAAAAAAAAGTGCATCAGATGGGTCACTTTTCTGTTCAAAAGGCAGCTGCGCTGTGCTTGTAATACAGAGATTGTTGCTTCTATTTCAACCAGGCTTATGTGGCTTTTTAGTGTGCTAGTAACTCACAGGAAAGATAACACATTATTCTACAATTACCAGTAAATTGTAACCTAAATAACAAACTAAATAGGTAAAGGACAGAACAGACAAAATTACCCTTTACCAGAACATTATGTAAACTAAGAATTTCTCCAACTAATATTGCAACCATAGATGATTTGTTGTTCAAAATTCACCATTACTGTAACCCTTTCTTCACTGAGCTCCTACTCAGAAGTTGAATTACCAATTCTGGAGATCACATAAATTATGCAACTTTGTCATCTCCTAAAAGTGGACCTTTGTGATTATCTGATGAACGGGCAAATGCAGAACCATCATCACAGAGGGGGACAGAATGGGTGTTAGGCTCTCTATACTGACTGGCAGATTTTTAATCAGCACTAGATAGGGCATAGAGTGCAAACATGGATGTCCATGGTGCAAGGCCAGGCCAAATGGGGGGCCCCAGACTGTCAATATTTTAGTCCACCAAATTCACCCCTGGTTGGTATCACTCAGCAACTAATATGCTTGCTAAATTTGGAGTCCCATAATCTTACCGTTTACAAAAAGAAAATGCTTCATGTAGCTTGTCAGAAGATAGAGCTATATAGAGGGTTAGGCCAAGAAAAAAAACAAGTTTGTCTCAGAAGATCGCGCGCATTATGTTTAAAATTGGTTTTTTGGGGAAAAAAGCGGCCGAAAAATTGAAAAAAGTGGGCCAAAAGTGCATTAAAAAAAAAACATTTCGCATTAGCATTTTTCTAAAAAAAAAATGCATTTCGCATTAGCATTTTTCACATTTCTTCTGAGACAAACTTTTTTTTTTTTTGC
>JAMKCH010014810.1:0-25944 GCA_023653785.1 Ophioderma brevispina | reverse complement strand
TATATTGTAAGACTTGTCAAACGTGTCAAATGGTGGGCAAGCCCAATCAGAAACTTCCTATGCTCCCTTGTAACCAATACCAGCATTTGTTGAGCCAGTTAGTAGGGTCTTATAGATTGCGTAGGACACTTCAAAGACCAAGTCAGGAAATCGGTATGTAGGAACCATCATGAGTGCTTCCACAAGATTCCCTGGGCTACTTTTGCAGAAATATTGGGGCACAAAATATTGTGAAAGCTTCTAACAAAGGTTTTCACCTAGTAGCCCTCCAAAATCAATTTCAGTCTGATTTTTTTTTTTCCAAGGTCAAATTTTCACGTCAGGTTTGTCCAACAGCAGTGAGGACCAGTTGGGAATTTCCCAGTAACCGTTTCTTCAGCATACCACACAGAATCCAGGGGGCCCTAGAAAAGTACCACCAAACATTGAAAACATGCATCAAAACTTTATGTTTGAATTGAGAGGGATTGGGATGGGGAGTTCATCTCCTGTTACTTGCTACCAGGGAGGCTCTGTACAAGGAGAGTAGGATTTAGGTCCATTTGAGTTGGTGTTTGGTTAAAAGTACGGGGACCATGAAATACTGAAAGGAAGTGGTTGGTGAAAAATCCTGATGTAATGTGAATTGTTAGACTATGTGTCTCAATTTCAGACACAGGCTCCAGAGAGCCCCAGAAATTGCCAGCAAAACCGCCACAGTAGCTAGGCAAAAATGACAAAACATGGGATGAACAAAAATGTCAGGAGCAGGGGATTCAAGCCAGGTGACAAGTTGGGCACTTTTCCAATTACAAGGCATCCTTGCAAGCCAAATATTCGGGACCATATGAGATTGAGACAAAGTGGGAGACTTGACTAGTGATCAAACACACCCAGGTTAGACGTAAAGGTAGACAAGTATGTCACATAAATATGCTCAAAGAGTTTAATGAGAGAGGCGATTATATTAAGCCTTGCATGTGTTGTATCCAGTGTTAATGATGACATCACAGAGTCAGTACCTGAACAAAAACAGCACGGTAAAACACAGGAAAATGATTATGGTGTCAAATTGCAAAAATTTGACATACTTGCCAATTAGACAAGAACGAGGTCATACTTCCCAGAAAGTCAACAAGGTGTTGAATTGAAGAGTTATTCATGAGTGGGAAACATATTTCCATGATGTACTAGGGGACAACATGTCATACCCATGACATTGATTGTAGGTGATTCAGACCCTATAAAACAAAATCCGTATTGAATGAATCCAATTAAGTGCAACATATCAGAAATGAGGTGAAATTACATGTAGAAAATGGAATAGTAGAGCAAAGCAATAGTGATGGAGCTCCCCATGTAGTCTGGTTCCCAAACCTGCTGGTTCATTTCGTTATGTCACAGATTTTCGAAAAGTCAACATCTGTTCCAAAACCGACTCATATCCGATCCCACGGAGTGATGATGCGTAGATAGAGTTGGAAATGCCACATGTGTTTAGCAAGTTTGATTTGTTGAAGGGGTATTGGCAAGTTCCCCTCCAATGGACCGTGATCCACAGAAAATTTCAGCTTTGGTCGCCCGGGCGGCCATACCAATACAAAAGACTGCATTTGGTCCAAAAAATTCGGCCCCCCGCAACATTTCAGAGACTAGTTAACAGAGTAGTGCAGACATAGAAATTGTGAATGAATGAAAGCCCTATTGTGGATGATCTCCTTGTGTACAGGAGACATGGGAAGAAAACATGAGACAGCTCCATCCAGAATATTATTGATAATGAACCGTCTCAATCTAAGAATTATAAACTCTAATAAAAATTAAAACTAACAACGGCTAGAAAATAATACATTCTTAATTGTTGATTTATTCTCATATAAAATTGTACACCAGTTGGTTGCCAACGTGAAACAAAGAGATGAACATTACGCATCGCAAAAAACAGGGGTTTGCAAAATGGAAAATGCGTGCGCCAAGACACTGAAGCAGACCTCTAAATATTTTGATATGCAAAGACTATATAATATATTTGGATCGTTCGCTCGAAAAGTAGTACAGGAAACAGCCCAATATTTTGGTACCAAAAATTTGGCTATTCCGTGCGATTTGTATTTTTTGTCGAAAAGTTTTCCAAGTTCATGACACAGAGTGTTCGCTATTTGCGATATTTAATTCAAGAAAAATTGTGTTCCGTACTTCCAAAATATCGTCAGAACCACTTACGCGGCCTGTGCCTACTACCCATTTTCCTCAACATCACTCCGTGTCTCAAGTTGGCTCATATATTGTAAGCTACACACTCTCAGCTACTTTTTACACCCAAAATTATTTAATTCTTTCAATCAAAATAATAACCAGATAGTAACTTGTAATAAAGGCACCGTGTACGAATATTACTGTTCAGTGAAAGGTATCCCACATTTTCACCGGAACCATTTAGAGGTCCTCTGCTACCCTTGGAACATAAAGATCATTTCATCATTTACATTTTCTGATTTTTACTAAAGATCATAATGTTGTGATTCAAAAATACAGAAAAAAAAAATCACTCGATTTGGTCTAAAACTTTCTGAGTTATGAACATTTTGGCGGCTCCCGTTCACCGAGGATGCGCCAAGCCATCGTCCTTTTTACGCCCCTAACATACGACTTCTGTTTTTTTTCCGAATATCTTTCACACACAGCTTCAAATACAACACCAAAAGACAAATATAAAAGAGCTCTGTCAGACCCATTCCCCTTCTCCCTCCCCTTCCCCGGACACCTTTGTGTCACAAACCGTTGCGATTTTCTGAAATTTACATTCGAGTAAGGATCTTTTTGGGAGTTCAGAAATAGATTCCAATTTTTAAAATTGTAAAAAAAAAAAAAGATTAATTTTTCTGTTTCATTTGCATCTGCCCTCGTTCTAATCTGAGCACAAGATTGAGCAAATCTAGAGCATAAGTAAGCCAGTTCGCATACCTTGTATGGGAATTGGGTAAAAATTGTATCTTGCTCAACACTTGCTAAATTATTTCCTAACCCTCCATTACACGCATAAAAACGGCCAGAAAAACACGGCTATCAGTATCCCTGCTACCACCAATGATTCATATACAAACACGCTGAACACTAAGCGGAGTGCCGCCAAATGATGCCGATTTCAATGGACGATAAGCCGCTATTCAACAAAACCATGCCAATTAGCTCCAATCACGTCCCGTATTCGACACAATGATTGAATTAATCCAGCTCCTAAGTTGTTTGTTTACAGGTTCAGTATTAAAATGAGCACGATTTTAAACTTTATTCACCTATTCTGATTTTATATGATACATGGATAATTTGCTCATTAATACCTGATTTTGACCCTTATTTGTTGGCAATTTTGGGATCGGTGAATATCAACATGTGGATATGAACGGGATCGGTGAAGTGAAATATACCAACATGCGGAGAAGCTACGCTATTATTCGGTTAATATCCCAAGTGGATATGAACGGGGATCGGTGACGTGCGGAGATACACAGTTTCGGTGAATATCCACATGTGGAAATTCGCGGAGATCTGTGAATTGAATATAGCCAACGGCGGAGATAAACATTTTTGGTGAATATCCATATGTGGAAATACACGAATTTTTGCGAATATCCCATGCGGAAATAGACATTTTCGGTGAATATCCACATGTGGAAAAAATTCACGGAGATCGATGAAAATACCAACGTGCGAGATTACACATTTTTCGGTGGCATATCCACATGTGGAAATACACGAATTACCTCCAGACAAAAGAAAGGACCCAAAGACGACAATTTGCGCATCTGTCCGCAATCCACGAAAGGATCACTAATTTATTCAATTTCAAGGTTCAAGAGAACGAGGGGGGATTCAGCATACTTATTTTATGGAGACAAACAGCTTTAAAATGAATTTTGCCTGAGTAAATACCTACAGCGAACTTCCTGGTGATTACGGAGAAGCAAGTTTGGCCCCCTATAGATCCACATACAGGTGGACATTCCACACACAGGTGGACACCACCATGCAGGTGGAGTAAGAATTTTGCCGCGGACTTAATCCAAAAAATATATCCAATTCCCCATACCATATGGCGAATACCCCCCTAGAGTGAACTCCACAAGCCAATTGACGCGCGGTAGAGCGCTGCATGGCATTATAAAAACAAGAATGGATAACAAGATAAATAAAATGATGGCTGAATTCTTTTGTTTTTCTATTTTCAAGTACAGGAAGGCTACCGGTAACGACCGATGCCATAATCCTTGCAGGAGGGACTATTTACCTGAGGAATAGGAAAACGTTTTGTAATTATTGTAACTACATGTGCAATATGGAATCATAAAATAAAATTTATTCTATAGAATGTAAATAAAATGTTTTTAAATTGTTAGAAAAAATAGCCAAAACCCGCCTGTCTGAAAACATTAACCTACCAAACACAGCTCCCTGGTTACCAACCTCAGAGCCAAAATTGAAAGGCATTAAACATACATGTTTTAACTCTGTCAATCATCAAAAAACACCCAATTTAAACTAAGATAATTCAATTTCACTCATTCTTCAGTTCATGGGCATCCTGAATACCAGAATAAAGACAAAAAACAGAACCCATTCCTTAGATTGGAATGTGGAGGGAGGGTTTAAAAATTTATGCGACCCTTCGCGATGGTTGTGCACTGACAAGAAGAATGACCAAATGGCAGTATGAAATGGCGCCAAAGGCTAAACACACGGCACACGTGATTGGATAGCGCATGAGGAGGCGAAGCAAAGGACTCATGCTTGCAATAAAAGTTTGAAAACAAAACTTCCTTGCCGGCGGTGTAAATTTGTTTTATGTCATGCGCAATTTTTAAAACTGTATTTTAGCGAATAGCACATGCGGAAATACAAGCGGATTGATGAATCTCCACAGTAAACGAGGAGGGAGGAAGGGATATGTATATTTCCACAAATAAGAGATGTTTTTTATGGAAATACACATTTTTCGGTGAATTTCCACATGTGGCTACAAGCGGACCGGGGTATTTCCACATGTGGAATTCAAGAGGATCGGTGAATTTCCACATGTGGAAATACACAAAAACGGTCCCAAAAAAATAGTTCATTTGAGGCATGAATTATTTTCAAACTTATTTACGCAGCGGGGACATTTAAGATGCACAAGGCAAGTCTACTATGTTCAGTCGCTGCATCCGAATATGGATTACTCAGTTGCATTTATTTAGCGTAATTGTTATTTATTTACAAGTGTAAATGACTACTAAAATTTGCAATGACCTTGCAAATCAATTATACAAAAAATAAGCTTGGTTTTAAGTTTACATGAAAGAATATAATTTTCACTTCAAAATGTATTTTAATAGGATCATGGATCCATTTATGACTGGTAATTATATACTTTATTGCTTATTGTTATTGGCTCATGTATATTTTGGCAAATTATACTTGTAAATATAAATGCGATATTTGGACGGTAAGCGTTACGAATTATAAACTTTTCAATAATGGGTTAAAAAATCAAGGCAAGCTGAAACTTGCCATATGCTCTGGCTTGCAATTGGTATGGCTGGATACCAAATACCTTTGCCTTGGCCTTTTATCTGAAAAACTGCTGCGACATGTGATGGAACACACCATGGGGATTTTCTTGTTTTTTTCCATGAAGCTGGAAGAAAGAACAAGAAAGAAAATACCATTACGCGTTGGATATGGGGAATTTTAATAATCATACATATGATGAGGCTTGAGACAGAAAGAAATATCTCAATCCAAGGAATATTTTACTCTCGATCTCAAATGACATTCAACCTCGCTGTCAACACATCCTCATCAAACACCGGAGCCCAGCACCCAACTAACAAATGCACAGGTCCATTACCTATGGGGATATGGGCTCGCAAGCTTGTCTTCGCCATTAATATTAGAGCAGAAAAGTTCAACACAAGATATTAACAAAGACTGCAAACCTTTGATCTTTGACCCATGGCCTATAAACTATTATGACATCCTAAGGGCCAAAAATGATATTGAATCGGATTGGGATTTCGATGTCAGACCACGCTTGTATCCTGATGTACGACGTACGACGTAAGGGGGGAAAAAACACGACATACGACAGAAATTTGCGTCATCTTCCCATGGCTAAAAGCCGAAAAGGAGGGGAGGTAAATAACTGTCATATGGGTTCAAAGTGGAATTCCCGGGAAACATATGTTCCAGGTTTACTGTTTGACAAAAATGATAGTAAATGAAGAAAATTTCAAATACCCAGATGAAAGGATAGGGCATGGCACCTACAAGACATTCGAGACATAAAACAGAAACAACAAACAAACAAACTCTTTTGCAAATTAAAAAAATAAAATATTAAAAAACCAATCAGTCATCCGAATGTGTTTCTGTGTTGCGGTTCATTGCAGCAACTATCGCGGATAAAAAAACAACTTGCCGGAAAACTTTGCCAATGATATAGTAACAGAACATTGGAAAATGTAATTTTTGATAATAAAAAAAAAAAACTAGAAAAATAAAAAAAATATTTCATCTTATTTTGGACTAATATTGATCAAACTTCCTTATGAAATGGGCAAAAAAGTTTAAATTTGTATGCAGGCAACGATATATTTTTTAGCCAAAGATGATTATTTAGTCTTCAAGGGTTCTGATCAGACAAATCTCCAGTAGTCTCGTTTCCCAATGTTACGTCATGCTGCCATCCACCATTGACGAGTTTTTGAAAATCGACCGACTGGTTTCTGGGTACGCTTAAATACCCAGAGTCTGTGGAGGATATGTGTGGAAACACAACACGGAAAAATTTTGAATAATTGTCGAGTTGCGCCTCTGTGAGATAGACGAGAATGTGCTGTTTCCCGCGCAATCTCATTATTTGTCGTCTGCATGCAACTCGATACGTGATCCACATGATATATGTTCATCCGATATATGTATGTTTTTTTCACGGCATTCGCGATTTATATCATCATGAATTTCAAAATACGTTTTAGCTGTAAATTTAGCGGATTAAAGAAACTGTTTAGTACTGATTTTACTTAGCCGTTGGTTATATTTTGGTATCATGAAAACACAGCCAAAATAGCCAAAAGCCTGGTCTTAAGTATGTAATGAAATGATGAAAGTAATTAAGTAACAATAACCACGAACCAAATGAAGGTGCATGCTTTGGTGTACAATGTATATCCAAGGATGGTAAAGGCTACACTGCCAAAAAAATAGTATTTAACGATTTAACACTTTTATAAACACCATTTTGCACCATATTCAAAATGCCCATTTTGTCTCTAAATTGCTAGTAATCAACACCCTATATTACTGTTCTTTGTGAAAAACAGACACTAAAGCATTTGAAAGCGGTCTTGAAGATGCCATTTACGACTGTTTCTAGGAGCTGAAAAAGTCAGATACGCATTTATTAGTAAACAAGCAAAAAATAACAATTTCTGACATCAAAACGTGTGTTTTAGCTTCGCCACTGACACGGGTTTAACCCAACAATAATAGTGCAATCTATATATCTAGCGCCAGCAGCCGAGATGGTTCACCATGGATCGCCAAATGTCGCGTCACATAAGTTGGGGATGTCAGATGGAATTAAAGGTTGCGACGACCCCTATTTGGACACCGCAACATGGATGTCTGCGAATACTTGATCAATTGCACGATGACAAGTGACCAACAAAATGTGCTCAGCGTTGGGCGCGCCAGACAGAGACGGAACGAGTATTGGACGGGTATCACATATATCTGTGCTTTGGTCATGTGCCTAAGCCCAGGATAGTTTTATACTCCTTATAAAGAAGCATGGTTGTAGGTGCACATCAATCCAGTCTGCATGTAGCCTGGCTTCATGGTAAAGGACTAGATCCATATCCCACAAGTCCCTAGAGGAAAAATCTGACGATCGATTACAAACAGGAGGTGGTAGTGTTATTTTTCTGTTAGATCTGAGGGGCAATTTCATAAAACCAAGCAGGGGACCGCCCGCTCCGTGATTTTTTTCAAAAGTGCATTTTTCCAAATGCAGTTAACAGTCTGCCTCAGAGATTTCTGAATATTAATTTTTAATAAATTAATTAAAAAATGGTTCAACTAGAACTAAAGATAGTCAACTAGAGTGTCAATTCAAAGTTTGAGATTGAATCGGATTTTTTCGTTTGTGATGCAGTAAACATTTAGGTGTAATACACAGTGCCATAGGATTACTGTGTTAACAAAAATGCCGGGATCCGGAATTTTAAAAAACAAAAATGTGATTTTCTATATGATGGACTTCGATTTGCGCTTAGTTATTTCACACAGTGATTAGATAGACAAGCATTATGTACCATTGCAAAAAAACACAATGTGTTTTGAAATTGCGGGCGCCCTCATTCATGGGAAAATCTCTGAGTCGGCTTTTACAGAGGACGTAAGCGATATAACATGATACTCTCTAGACAGGGCTCTAAAGAACTTCAGCTTGGTGAATTGGAGAACACAAGATTGCAGAAATGGTTTGCCAGTTACTGTAGTTCATGCAGGCATTCCAAGTGGTCATTTGCGTTCGTGACAGGAAGTTTTTCTTGCTTAACATAGGACACTAGGTACTTGAAGTCCCTGACATCTTTCCGTTGGGTACGTCATGAGTGCAGATTTGCAGATTTTATTTTGGTTGATATTTACTCTCATTGACGGTCTTCTTCTTTTTGCATTTATATGTAAGCCGAACTTTCTATACAACATTCTCAAGGTTAGTAGATCGTGTGCACCATATATCAGATCGGCTTTTAGAGCTAGATCATCTGCGTAGTCAAGGTCGGTGAGATGTCTATAACGCTTGGGTTTGATGGTGAGTTCCCGTCCTTCGTGATGTCAAGACTGTCTGAGGATGTAATCAACCACGATTACAAAGAGATAGGGAGGATTCCAGTAGTGGCCCAAGGCGCGATCACTTTATATGCATCTAACCCTGTTCTATTCATAGATTATCCATTATATTACTTTTGTTCAATGTTCGTTGCCCCGAACTTTATTTAAAAAAATAAAAATAAAGGTCTGGGCATTGAACCTGTGAACGAACGAGATACAACAGCAAGACTACAAATATTATAGGAATCGGCGTAGAAATATCGTCTGCCATTGTTTGGGGAGAGGGATTATTTAAATTATCGCATTATGGACACCTGCCGTGATCGTGTAAACATCTCCTTAGAATCAAAAGAGATAGTAACGAGACAAAAGAGATAAGTCTGTCAGGCTGAATGCTACAGCGTACGGTTGTTAGGCCAAAAAAAGTTTGTCTCAGAGGACCGTGCGCATTTTGTTTAAAATGGGTCTTTTAGCGCATTATTTTTTAGGTTTTACTTATATTTCGCACCTGAAAAATGAAAAAAAGTGGGACAAAATTGCCAAAAAAAAAAACAACCGCATTTCGCATTAGCATTTAAAAAAAACCCGCATTTCACATTTGCATTTTTTAAATTTTTGTTCTGAGACAAACTTTTTTTCTTTGCCTTATGTGTGTTTCGCAAACAGGACTGTGTTCAAAATGTAAAAGCTTTGGTGTCACAGAACGGCATTTCTACGGGTCGTAGGTGAATTCCAGAGACATGATACAGTCAATATTCAAAAATAGGGATACCAACAATGAGCGTGTATTTTGCCTATACTAAATACATAAATTTATTACTAAAGAAGAGATCTAATATATTATAAAAACACACATCCGAGCTAAACGACCGGATAATTAGCCTGTAGCTATGCGTTTTGTATGGAGCTGAAACTGGCATGTTTTCAAAGTGACCCATAGGTCAAAAGTCAATTTGCTTAGAACATCAAATTTGGACAAAAGGACTTTGACCTGTGCACAAAATCAATGCCGAGGTCAAAGGTCACACACGGGTTAGGTGCGCTAGTAACCCAATTTGCTATTTTCTTCTCCGAACTCCCAACTCTCAAAATCTGAATATAACATACACAGCTGAACATTAAACAACCCTTTTTAAAAGGCGAAAGCGTCCTTTTATGCACAATACTGATCAGAGACAGTATCAATCGCACTAGGTTTTGGTTTTTAAACTTTATAAGCAGTACTTAAAAGCATTTGAAGTGGACTCTTTTTGGTTAAAAGTTCTACTACAGAGGCCAGTCACCTATAATAGATGCTCCATTTGAGCATTGTTATAGCTGTCTCATATTCATATTTAAAATCAGTGAAATGTCAATGCCGACGTCATGGGGATTGAATTATAAGAAAACGATTCTGCATGTTCCAAATACAAAGACAATTAAATCAAATGAGATTAATTATAATGTCATTCGCATCGGTATAGCGTCTTCAGTGAAATCCACACCGTTTTGTATTGATCTTGGAAGTCGATTTGGGGGTGTATTTGTCATGCTAGCTCAGAGGTAAATTAAAGAGTCGGTCTAAGATTTATCGACGATTTTATCGATTAAGGAAATAAACAGTCGAAACGCAAACACAGACATATGACGTCATCGGTGTGACCAACTTCGACGGAAACCACCGAGATAAAGAACTACATCAAGTGCATGAAGGAGTTTAAAAATTAACTTCAAACATGTGGTTTCGGTTGCGGACTATACCGATGACGTCATACGGCTATGGTTGATGTATGGTAAGCCATAAGAGTCATTACGCATTGTGGCAACGCAAGAAACGCGTTGCTTTCCCGAAGCTTTTGGCAACGCATTGCTTTCTGAAGTAAGAAAACAAAACGAGTTGCTTTCATTTTCAAATAAATGAATACTTTTGTTGCACTTTTTTGGATTAGGAAAAATTCACTGAAGCAGTCGCACTTTGGAGGGTATACGTTAAGCAATCGGTCCTGTGTACCGCTTCAAGGCTATGCTTTTCATGCTAGCGCCATAAGATAACTTGGTAAAATGTTATCCCTTTAAGCATCACGTTACCATCTAGTTTGAGATGATATATGGCATGGGAGTATATTTGATGCATTTTGTAAATGGATACTAAGTAAGCGTGGACGGAAAGGAATGATTGCAAATCATGTCGAGTGCGAAAGTGTGTATGTGTGCGTGTGGTCTTTTGATAATGAACAAATCGCAGATGATGATTCGGGTTCATGACAACATCATGATTAAGAGTGTTGATAAAACACGGTTGATGTTGAGAATTGATCGTGTAGTAATGTTTCTGGAACTCCACACTGTATAAAGAATGGGGTTTTAAAAATTAAACTTTCATAAACACGTGTTAGCTTTATAGCATATTTTTAACGCTAAACATATCGTTAGAATTTGGTGATTAATCCGTGTTAATTGTTAATGTTTAGTGCATTAGCCTATAGGATAAACGTCATACACACACACACACACACACACACACACAACACACACACACACACACATATATATATAATGAATTCCAGCCCCCTTTTGTACATTTTCTATTATATCCTTTAATTGAAATGTTACAGATGGATATCTCTTTTTGTTGGCTTATGACCCATGTCCATAGCAACACATAATAATAACAATTAGAAATCTATGAGTTATCATTACAACATTAATTATATTATGTAATAGATCTATAAGGGGCTGGAATTACCCCACCGGATGGGGGTTATTCCAGCCCCCCCATCCGAGGATTCATGATAGCAGGATATCCTTTTTATCCTGTTATATATTGTATAGTTTGATTAAGGTAATAATATAAGTGATTGTACTGTCACTTAGCACATAATTTTGTACATCTATTAGTAGCCCTTGTCATTTTAACCCATTCACATTTTGGTTTCACATTTTGTGCACACAAAATCGATAGCAGATACATCGAACACATGTAAAGAAGGTCCTATTCCACTACAGCCTACAGACTTGCAGTACCAACTATAGGACATAGATCACACCCAATGAACTGATCAGAATTGGTACTGTATCTATCTTCCCACAGATTTCACACTTTTCAACCTCATCAGCCTATTGTCATTGTCAATGTCATTGTCATTTCAATGGCTCCAGTTGTTCTTCCGAATTATTGTCACTATCACTATTGCAAAGTTCCAAGTTGGTTTTGCTTTTTGTGAGTTGTTTTCGTTGTTTCTCCTTTGAGATACCTTCTGCTGTGATTTCTTGACCTTCTCTGCTTCTTTGCGTTTCTTCTAACGATCTTCATCTTCCATACGTTTCATGCATTCCTCACTTGTAAGACTCTCTCCGTATTTCAGTCTCTTGACACGCTCTGATGGCCGTTTTCTTGGTTTATTCACAAAAATCATTTTAAAATGGTCTTTGCATGTATATAATGTGATCAAATGTACAAATATATCAGTAGACATTGAAAATAGACACTATTACTATGTTTCTTTCTGTAGGGGCTGGAATTACCCCCAACGCACATGATGGAAACAACCCCCACTTTGAACAAGAAATAATAAAACTGATCAAAATCATTTTATATGAGTATTAGACACAGATTGTGTTTACAAATAACCAAAAGGAAAGAATGATTAAGGTTCAAGTTTAAGAACCACATTCACCTATTCCAAAGTAGAGGTGACACTTTTTTCGAGATGAGTTGAAGATGCCTGACAAATGAAGTACTAGCAGGGATATGCCTTGAGCTATTTCAATGCTTGTTGCTGCAGGTTGTAGCCCTGAGATGACCTTCTTACATACCACAATCATGACTAACCTAGAAACTTACAGATCTTATTACAATAGCAGATGTGCAAAGGGGCCGGAATTTCCTCATAGCCGGAATTCCCCCACTCTCCCCTATATATATATATATATATATATATATATATATATATTATATATATATATATATAATATATATATATATATATATATATATATATATATTATATATATATATATATATTATATATATATATATATATATATATATATATATAGTTGTTGCGTATATTGTCTTACAAGCGGATGGTATTTTGAGGTACATTACCTCCTAAACCGAAAGAACTGTAACTTTAACTTTTGATGCCTCGTAGCCACCATCTTGGGCCACCTTTGAGAGTAACAATTTGTCATCTGCAGAGATAGACGAAAAACATTCTGAAATCAATATTATACAGCGATTGTGACACGTTCAACGTCTACTTTGTCGCCAATATGGCCTGGTAAATATTTAGAACTCAGTTTTCCTGTGAGCCGATATGGTGGTGAGATTCATGAACCTGCAAGTGAACCCGCGCTATTGCTCGTTTGAGTGATGATTGATTGTATCTGATATATACGAAACGGCTTGCCTCTTGCTTACTTGGGAAAATTGCTTATATGCACTTAAGGACCCCCTCTCTATACTCACCCACCCATTATTCTGCACTACACACCTTCCCCGATCGGCCCTTCATCCATCTGATACCTCCACCCTTTAAGCCCTTTTAGATTTGATTATTCTATGCGCGCATCTCGCCCGTTAAAATCTTCACACGACGGCCAGGTATGATATCGAACGAATTAATGCAATTTAATGCGATTAATAACATACACCGTTATAAATAGCCCTGGTCCCTTTTGAACACAGTTTTAGTGATTAAAGGGTTATCAATTATTCCGCCCCAGCCGAAACCCCCAACAAACCAAAAACCAAACACCCGATTAAAGGCCACCAACAAGGCATAGGCAAAAGTAAATGCTTAACGAAGTTGCTTAACCTTCTAAGCATGAATAAATTCGACGTCACGTATTACAATAGGTGAATTAGTTGAACCGTAAACTGATTAAATTATATCAATGATCAGTGGGTGATGTGCAAGGGCACACGGGGAGAACCTTCCCTCCGTAATCGCAATGCCTATCTGTGTGAGTGTAGGTAATTAAACCTTGTGGGGATATACAATCCAAATTATTGTAAATAAATTTGGATTTACCATTCAGCAAAAGTCAGAGAAGAACTGAATCTACTTATTTATCTTGACTGCTAGTGGAGGCAGTGACCGTCAATGCTATAAAATTCATTGGGTACCTGGCTTGACAATTTTGAAAGCACGTGTTCAACAACTTAATAGGCCCGTACGCCAGAGGGTGCGGCTGCCACCGCTCATTCCAATAAAGGGGCAAAGGTTATGATAAAAAACGTCTCAAAATTTAGCGAAACTTAACTTAAGTCCATTATTTAGTGATGCAGATGTAAAAAAATTCCAAAGGAACATTTTTTGGGGGCGCGTGGGTGGGGGGGCGGGGGGGGGGGTTGGAGTTAGGTCCACTTTCACAAAAGGTCCATTTAAGCCCCCCTCAAAAACAATGGTACGGCCCTGCTCATCACTCATTGTTTTTGGTTTTTTTAAGATATGTTTAATCTATGCCTAAACTTATATGTATAATTATCCTCAATGGAATTAGTATGGCTACATGGCAATAAAATAACACCCGAACATGTTCAAATAAGTGCAGGGACGGCATGGTTTATTTCCGTATCCGTCAGGATTATTTCAATATAGTTGACTAGTTGTCCCTCTAAGAACCCTCCCGTTGTAAAGCAATCCGCTTGCTTGCCTTGCACATCACTTCACGGTTCAATCACAATTTTTATGGGCAACTCAAAACGCATAGAAGGAATAATTCGATAAAGGGAAATATTTCAATCGTATCACGTAGATAGGGATCTAAACCTCATACATGAAATGCTCGCTAGTTACTGCATAATGATCGATTATTACCCTTCGCAATATACGTTCGCTAATAAGGAGTAGCTTTTGATCGGGTTCAGACAGTTTTTTCACTAACAGATAAACAACATAAAATAAAAAGCGAGAAGACAACGTTAAGTCTTGAACAAAAACAAAAACAGGATTGTTCCTCTTTTATCTCCTCTCTCTCTTCCGTCTCTCACTATTGTGAGTTCTTCTTTAGAGATTTCCCCGTTTCAAGTAAACTAGCAGCTAGTTTTTCTTATTGACAAAGTTATATGATTAGCGCCAACGTGTCCACCCAGCTGCAGGCCTTACGACAGCCATTAAAAAATGTAGGTTCTTTTGCATCGCGACGTCAAAACCCATTCTTTCAGCATAGAACTCTTAAACTTAACAGTGAAATACTATAAAAAGTATATATGATTAGTAATTTGTCCAACCCAGATCGTGATTATCGTCTGCATTCAAGTTCATAAAAATGAATTTGTTGTGTTTAAGGGACATGACCGCTCGCTAATAGACTCTCCCCAAAACCTCGATTTTACGGACGTCAAAAAATGTTGGATGAAGAAAGCTACCATTTCTTTTTACCCGTGAAACCCGTCCTAGGGAGAAAGGATATTGATCGGAAAGTTATGTGCGAAAATGTTCCCCATTCGGTCGACAAATATTGATTACACAGTATTCTACGGGATCACCCCCCCCCCCCAAAAAATACGTTTGTAGCTCTCAACATCATAACGAATGAATGGGGCGGTGGAGGGCATTTTTTATGTGAATTTGTATATACTTAAAAGATCCCTGTAATTTGGATTAAAAACCTGAAATGTGTTTTCATATAAAAGTCTCAAAGATACGATACCGTAAAAACTGGTTTTAGGTATTCAGCTGTAGATCACGAGTTTATCGGTTGTAAACGGCGTGTTCTGATTGTTGTGGGAGCGGACGAACCTGCCAAAGTGTAGGATGCCTATCGTCTGCTTAGGTGATGGGTAGTAGGCATTGGCAAAACGTATCTTTCGGCGCAGCTGTTATTCTATTTGGTTTTAAAATGTATGATTCTAGATGGTGAAACGCGGCAGTTCAGATATAGATTTTACATATAGAACCGCCGACTTCAATAAATAAACAGAATTGGTATCATCGATTGAAGAGACATTACGCCTTGCCTGCTGCAGACGAACAGATAGGGATCTGAAGATTCTCAAAAGGACACCATTTCATTTTAATTTCATCATTAAATAAAGTAGTGAGGAATAAATAAATAATAAATAAATAAATAAATAAATAAACATAAAGAAAGAACTTTTTAAAGTAAGATAACAACGATAAGTACGATCATTTAATGAAATTCGTAAGAAAAGAAATGCATATAAAATAAGGAAACTATTAAGAAGCAATACAAGTAACACAAAAAGAGATGTAACTTTTCCGGAAATTTCCGGATTTCTGGTCATAGATAAAAAATAAATCCGGAAATGTAAAAAAAAAATGTTTTTTTTTAATATTACTCCAGTCCAGGCATATTCACTGCATTAGGGACTGTTCATTTTTCTGCATGTTTTTGGTCAGACAAAAAAGGGCCCGAGGGTCATATGCTTTTTTGATAGTGTTTGGATGAGGACTATAATTTTTCAATAAAGACAAATATGGCAATTAAGTCAAATCGATTACTGAAAACTGACTTATTCTCAGTGTGCTTGTCTGTTGCGTGTGTATGTGTGTGGGTAGCGCGCGAGCTTGCGTGGAAGCGCAGGTGTGTGTTTTGTTTAACATATTAAACGTTAATCGTTATAGCATAGCATTGTTACCAAGACAAAGATCATAAATAAATCAAATCAAATCAAACCCGCTTGATTTACTCTCAGAGTTTGCTTTATTATTAAAATTTCGTCTAAAAGTCGTCACAGCGCGGAAACAATCACGATTGAATGCGTTTGCTTTTAAACGTTTAGGGGAATCGCAACTCCAAAGCCCCTGGTTCATTTTACAAAATGTTGACACACTGGTTCTCATCGGTCAAAGTATGGACCCTGATTAAAGATTTAATAGGAGAGGAAAAATAAATCGATTTTCAGATACAATTAGATAAAATGTAATGAAAAGCAAATGAGATAATTAACGTAGTTTCTCTCGCGTACACCTGCCCCAATGGACCATCCGTGGTGGAAAGCTCTCGTCGTTCACGACGCGAACATGTATTGCCTCAGGGCAAATCAGACTTCAATCCATTCGACCCTAACCTATATACTTCAACGGTGCGATTACTAATATTTATTTCATTCATAAACAATGAGACAAATGATGATAAACCTTTAAATGAATACAATTTAAAGATATCTCTTTACTTTTATCAAGAACTGGCTTGACAGACGTGTTTTATGGGCTTGTTTTTAAAGTACTTTAAGAGACAGGGAGAGTTTTGAAAGCTTTTAGTTGAAAAAGATAAATAAATAATTAAATTAAAATGTCCTCTAAAATGCAGCTCACCGTAGAAGACCTTTAAGGAAGACAGTAAGAATCGATGAAGATTCAGACGCATACTATTTCGGTATAAGAGGACAAGAGAGGGAAATGGTGTTGGTTACGTTTGCAAATGTGATATTCTCTGGTTGGTGTTGATCCTCCAAAGATCGTAAAGAACGATTTTATATGTATGGCTCCTTCACAACCATTTATTTAAAGGGACACAATGGCATAGACAAATATTCAGACCCTTACTGAAATCACTTCCACAAATTTGAAAAAACAATGTTGATGTTTACATTCTGTAAAAAACAGTAAAAACAGCAAGAGTTACAGGCAATTCCTAGCTATTCCTGCCACGGAAAATCAAGGTGTTGACATCCTTGCCAGAATTTACAGTGTTTCTAGCATGTTTTTTGACACAATTAAAAAACATTCAGACCTTGCACTTCAGGCTTGTAGTAAGTTATTGATCTGACAAGTAAAAGGTGGATTAGCCGGATTAGAACATATACAATAGCAATGGTCTGTAAGCTGATGACAGCATATGCTTTCAACTTTGATAAAATGCTGACAGTAATGTCGCAATCCTTGGCTGTCTGTGAGGGAGAAGTGAAGCTTACAAGGAAATAATATTAGTTACTCCTCCCATTTTTTACAAAATGCAAACACCCAAATTGTTTTCAGTGATTTCAGTAAGGGTCATTTTCATTATGCCTGAATATTCGTCTATGCCATCGTCACCCTTTTTCAGTGGTTCTGATTGGTTTCTCGAAATGCATACAACTTTGGTGTGTTCGATTATTGCAAGTTTTGTCTTATTTTGTTTTACCTGTGACCCCTTCATGACCGTAATTTGGTGTATAAATTACCTATAGTTATCATTACTAATTTTAGAAAAAAATGCTAAAAAAATTATGGGGTGAGTGTAAAATAAATATCCATTCCTTTTATATTTTGTGAGTCTGGTCAAAGCCAAATTAAGTCAGTACATATTAATTTGATTTAGTCTTGTCAAAATTAGTTTGTCTTTTAAGCTCGTGATGAATTCAAATCAATAAGCTAACTCTCGGAACTTCTCTGCTATAATAACTAACACCTTACATCCCATACAGAGAAACGGTCAGCTCTTCCTACTCCTACTCTCTCCAGCGCTCTCCCCTTCTCTCTTGTCTGCTCTTGCTCTTGCACTCTTCTCCTTTGCTCCTCCTCCTCCAAATCATGTCACCGGATCCCCTCGGAATTCTTTTAATGAATGTTATATGATGCCCAGTCTGAGCCATTAATATGAGGTATCGTCCCGGCGAAATACACACACACACACACACACACACACCCACACACACCCACACACACACACACACACACACACACACACACACACACACACCAACGTTCCAAACAGACCCCCACAAACACGATAACAACACAACACTTTGGAGGGCCTCTAAGATCTGTATGGTTGGTATGGTACTCGATAAACTTAGAGAAGAAAAATAATCAGTTGATAGTGGCTGATAGTAACGTCACATGGATACCGAAATTCAACACTGACGTTTTCAACTCTAGTCATCACACACGAGATTAAGACAGGCGTGTTTTTTCCACTTAATGAAACTAATCACATGTATACTCTACATGTGTTGAGTCCAATTTCCACGTCGACTCTAATGAAATAAATTTATCAGGCTTGAGAGAGACACGGGCGTGAAATACGTGCCATTTCCATTTAACAATTTCGCTTGCTTTCTGTACAATTAAATTGAGAGAACGTTTTTGCACAAACGAATATAACGAAGTGTTTTGAATAGATATAACAAATTATTTTCTTGAAATGATGGCAAATTCACATGGTAATTGACGAGTCTTTGAAAGTTTAAATGTTTATCCTTTCTGCTTTGCACTATACAGGTTTGTTAAAAAAATTTGCTTGCATACTCAGGATTTGCGGCCCTCTTTTCTTTTGGGTGATCGACTCAACCGTGTGAAAGTTTTGTTTTGGCAAGCATGTGCATAGCTCAATTATCTTCTTTTCCTGCAAAAATTAGAAACTTCCCTCAACCCCTTATGCAAATATCGGCAGTTATGCAAGATCATGCCATTTCAATTCTGGCCAATGGGATTTACACAGTTAAGGAGTGAGAGGAGAAAATCGTGGGCTGAGAATTTTACTTATAGGTCTCTAACCATGAATGTTAATCTTTTATGACAGGCCAACAACCGAATGCTTTTTTTCTACAATACATCATTCTTGAATTAATGCCTTATGACATGTTCATGATCCAAATTCACTTAACCTACCCCTATACCACTTCCATCTACCTCCTCCATAATGTCATCAGTGCTTTCCCGCAAAGTTTGGTTTGTTGCTGTAACATTCGGGAAAGAGTCGCCCTCACTAGGGACATTACTCCTGCCAGGGTAGCTAAGTGAGTAGGGTCCTTAGTCATCTCAGGCACGCTCTTAAGTAGGCTTGCGTCCTACCCTCAAATCCCCTGGGGCACTTTTTTACTGGTTTCTTTGAAAAATGTCTAAATTTTTTTAATCTAGTTGAGAATGAAATTTGACAAAAGTTTCTTCTTAATGATGAAAGGCAAAGCCCAAAGACAATTTGTGGAGTGTATGTTCCGGGTACGCAATATCCTACAAACCCCGCCCCCGAAAACGTCCACTTTCAATATTTCACCCAAATAAATTCTGCATATGGAACCTGTCCCGTACATTGGTCAACTTAATCCAGTCTCCAATTATTGCTGAAAGCCTACCAAAATAGTTTATCTTGTCGCAAGAACTCACTATGCATAGTTTATGTAGTATACGATTTATGGTAAGAGAGCTGGCTGAATGCTCAGCCCAAGTTTTCTCCTCTCACTCCTAACTGTGTAAAATCCCATTGGCAGAAGTTGAAAAAGCATGATCTTACATAATGCCGATATTTGCATAAATTGTTCTTGGAATTTCTAATTTTTGCAGGAAAAGAGGATAACTGTCTATGCTACATGCTGACAACAATCATTTTCACGGTTGAGTGATTCTAAAGAGGGCGAAAGTCTCTGCAGAAATACAGCACAATTTTTTTCTGAAGAACCCTGTATTTGTGGAGAGTAGGGCATAAATCAATTAAAAGAAAGAAAGAAACGGTTGCAGGAAGGAATGGAAAACAGACAAGAACAAATGAAGAAATTATAATTTTACTTCAAATCCCGATCGCTGAATTACGTCTCGTTTTCCCTCTGATTGGTCAAATTCGATAACCAATCAGCATTGAGATTTAATTGACGTCGCAGCAATTGCACCGAATTGATCCGATAGCAAGTATGAATAAAGCATAATCATCAAATTTCACAAAGTGGCATTGAAGTTCATGTGAACTGACGATTATTGATCTATTTATACATATGAACCCAGCAATTCTTTGATATCGATCAATTGCAAAAAAGTGACCTTGCGTATAATCTCAGTGGTATTAAAAGACCATATAGGGCCAACATCTAATCGGAGTAGTGTAGGTTGAACCGAATCATTGTACTCCGCTTATGTAATCGAAACTAAGTATAAGCATTTTATGCGATAAGTCATTGCGTAATATTGCCATTGGGGTTGTTGATGATTTCTTTCATTCCAGAATTGATTTGAAATTTTTATTAAATCTTGTGTGTTTTGATGATGCTGTTTTTAAAATTCGGTTATTAAACAATGCTGAATGAAATACGCAATTTTAACAATTGCATAATCAAGGCAGAAAACAACAAAAAGAAACCAAAAACGATGCTGAAGGAAAAGAAAAAAAAAAAGCCAAAACAAAAGTAAACAAACAGTAAATGAACACAGAATCACACAACAAAAATCAGACTTTCCTTATCCAATAAAATGCAGTTCGATCAGAGTCGCCCGGCAGGCAGAGTTAAACAAAACAACACAAAACACTCGCCACGTTTTCAACCACAATTTATATCTCAGCTCATAACGTAACCGAGACAGACTTCGATTCTTTGTTGATGCCTGATGGACAAGATACATCTACCTGCAGGATTTACACATGTGATGTTTTATGTTTCCGGAGATTTTTTCCCTCTTTCTCAAAACTGAAATTGAAAATAGCCTGTGTAACAACGGCAGGCGACACGAGATATCTTTATTGATCGAACTCGTAATCTTAAAGGGATGTCTTGATAATCTGTTGTGATTTCCCCTGAGAGGCGAGGAGGATTTTCGCCTCACAACAGGAGTTCCTGATGACCTATAATTTCTATGCCTTGCACAAATAATGCATGGAGAATAAGACTGAATTTCTGCCCCAAAATACGTGACAATCAAAGATAAACGAGTTCTGAATTTGCAATGATTTGATGAAATCTTTAGTGATACCCAATGCGCACGCTCTCTGAAATTGGCGAACGTTTCCAAGGTAGTTTAATAGCGGGTGATGCTAAAGTAGGAAATCATGTAGAAGATAGAATGTAGTTCACGTGAGTGATGAAAAAGCTTCTTTTACACTTTCAATTGAATTGAAATTCAAGATTAAAAGGATAACATTGACGAGCGTACAATAAGCCAAACATTGACGATCCAATAACAGTAATGATACGATGATTTGTAACTGATGTCCTTAACCTAAGTGAATTTTACGAGCATGGTACGGGGGAGGTTGTGGACCAACATTTTGAAGGAGAAACGTCAATTTGTGAGGAATGCGTACACGCCACATGCAGGCAAGAAAAGCCTATATTGCTATTTATCCCGCCGGATATACGGTACTGCAACTGAACAGATGCCATTGTCGTTCGTTACCAAGCACAATCACGCAGACGGACTCTTGGGGCAGGGATTTCCCCACTTCACCAAAGGCAACCCCGAACTACTTTTGATACCAATACCAGAGAAGGGCCCAAGAGGATTCCGGCAGTGTGTTTAGAGTTCCTATATGTGTGTGTGTGTGTTTTTTGTTATGTACTGAAGGGCCATTCTTAAAAAAAGTAAACCTTTTTGATAAAAAATGAATGGTATTGCAAATTTCTTTGCATTATCACGTTAACCATCCTTCCAAGTTTCCTGCATGATATTTTTAAACAATATGTTCAACTCAAACACCCTCATTTGCATAAATGAACGTGTTTAATATTTTGGGATAAAAAAGTGAGATTATTACACCATTTTGCTTCTTTAGTTTTATATTGAATAGCTTTTAATGTTTGTTTGTAATACTGCCTAAAGTATTGCGTGGACTGCAATTTTCAAAATTATGCTGAAAAAAAAATACAAATTTATAGGAAATAGGTAAGTAATTAACAAATAATTTTAATTGACTTTGGTATGTCACACACGTGACCAAAAAGACAAAGAAGTTTTTATTACTAGAAAACCACTGTCTCAATAATGTTCATATTTTATGTCAAAAGCCAGTTTATATGTACCTTCCGTTATACCCACCTAAAGTGGTTAGATATTCTTCTTCAAAAGTTATTGATTTCTAATTACTGTCACACCACGTGCCGCCACCAAATCCCATTTTAGTATCTGAAGGACCATAAGTTGCTGGTCATATTGGTAAGAAGGTAGTAGTAATGAACCCTTCATTACTAAGTTAACATGTCGCATACTATACATTTTTTAAACAAGAAAACACACAACACGTCTTTAATCAGACTGAGCTGGTCTTAAGAAGGAGCGTTGAATTTCGCATGTGTGTCTTTTGAAAGTTTAGGTGAGTTGCCAAATTTAGGCAGATTCGCACTGTTTCAACACAGGACTTTCTGCATACTAGAGTACGCTTTGTCTCTTTGCAAGTTATTACTGATGACGACTCTGTAATGAACGTGTTTGAAATAGTTGAGAATAGGGACCTACACAAGATTTATATGTACAACTTCATTTCTGGAGTACACATTAACAGTGTGTCACCAATTTTGTGTTATAAGTCAATGCATATGTCACACACGCTACCACCAATGTCACACACGTGACCGCGTACTTAGTGACATGAAAACTTTGTTAAATTACCAAGTAAAGTTTGCTTGTCTACTGACTTTTAATTTAATTACCACCTTGTTGTAATGACACAAGTAATCAATGTATTTCATGAAATAAATAAGAGCAATGTGAAGACTCTAAATAATCACTTACCTTTACAGCTTTGAAATTTGAATTCCAAAAAAGCCCTTTTTGTCTTACGGAGTCACTATAACGTTACCCAAACTTTATTGCCCTCTCATGATTAAAATAACCAATCTGGCGAAAGTGGAAACATTATTTTTGGTTAGGTTTTGACTAAAGATTACTCATTATACCAAAAGTAATAACATATTGCTTATATTGGCCAAACAGCATTGGGTTGAAAATTAAAATTTACCGTTTTTAGGTCACAAACGTAAGCGAAGATTGGCCCTGAAGATGGGGTATATTTGATTGATGTTTCGTCCTGTCCTCGTTTGCTTTTGTTTTGGCTCTCCCTCTCTGTCTTCCATTCTGTCTGCCTTTGCCTTTCTGTGTTTGTCTGTTCTTTCTCTCTTGCAGTTCTGTCTCAGCCTTTTAATGTATCTCTCATTGTTTTCCTTTTCTGTCGCTACCTTTCCCCTCTAGATTGTGCCTCTCTCTTTATCTTTCTCACCGTGATATCTTCGCACCAAAACATAGCTTAACAATTTGACGGTTAGATTACATCGAATTACAACATTGTCCTAGGTTGGGCAGCCAACAAACAAGAGTTGCGCGACTGATAAGCTTGTTCAATGCGGGATGGACTCAAGTTATTGACCGCTTCAACAATGATTTGTGCGTGACTGAAACAATATGCATGCACAAACAAGGGCTGTTTACAGCATTTTTACATTAAAATTAATACCACTTGGTGGCTCTGATTAAATATAAGATATAGTTTCGACGAAGAAACGGAAAACGTATAAATGCTTTTGCATGTTGTATCATGTAACATTTTTGCCGTTCCTCTATGTTAATTACAACCTTGCATACAATTCATTGCATGATTTATATTACTCAATCAAATCAGTTTTGGCTTGGCTAACAAATCGGCACGGTGTTATTATTGGGCACATTAGGTATCACAAACTCATTTTTTATGTCGAAAGGAGCTCATCAAATAAATGAAGCTCACTTTTGCTTCTTTGAAAACTTAAAGGTCCCAGGAAAATGCAAATAGAATTGATGTGGTTTGTATCAAGTCTACAATGAGGGACCAGAAAGCATTCAATATTTGGGTGATGGTGATGACATCATTAGTGAAACTAAAAATTGATTTTTCAGAGAGTAATAGAAAATTCCAGGTGACTGGTGTGAATCTATTCATGGCACTGACTGAAAATCAATAGTTTCACTAATGATGTCACTGGTAGTATATTCTTTTTTTGTGGCCCTGTTTATTGGAATGGAATACCCTGAAAAGATTTGGAGTAGGTTTATCATTTCATTTCCTGGGACTTTTAAAGGCACTATCAGTGATTTGCTAAATCAGAAAATCGAGAAAATCATCAAAAATCAGATTTTCGCATGCCTGTAACAAGTACAGGTATCCTAACATATCCTGCAAATTATAAAACCAAAAGCAACATAATAAGGACAAAATTAAATATTTTATTCTGTCCGTACGGACAATTACTACAACACGTAATTCGTTCGTTCGTTCGTGTCCACATGTCATTCGTAATGGCTTGTGGTGGTGTCAGGATTTGTTCAACTGTGTAAGCTGATCCGGGGCCGCGTGTATCTATGATACGGACGCTCCTAACATGGCCCGCGTTTTTTTTTTTAAGCTGGGGGCGGATTGGGAACAGTCAGGGGTTTACACCCTACTCTTATTTTTTTTTTTTTTTTTTTTTTTAAATATAAGATATAGTTTCGACGAAGAAACGGAAAACGTATAAATGCTTTTGCATGTTGTATCATGTAACATTTTTGCCGTTCCTCTATGTTAATTACAACCTTGCATACAATTCATTGCATGTTTTATATTACTCAATCAAATCAGTAAATTTGGCTTGGCTAACAAATCGGCACGTTGTTATTATTGGGCACATTAGGTATCACAAACTCAATTTTTTATGTCGAAAGGAGCTCATCAAATAAATGAAGCTCACTTTTGCTTCTTTGAAAACTTAAAGGTCCCAGGAAAATGCAAATAGAATTGATGTGGTTTGTATCAAGTCTACAATGAGGGACCAGAAAGCATTCAATATTTGGGTGATGGTGATGACATCATTAGTGAAACTAAAAATTGATTTTTCAGAGAGTAATAGAAAATTCCAGGTGACTGGTGTGAATCTATTCATGGCACTGACTGAAAATCAATAGTTTCACTAATGATGTCACTGGTAGTAGATTCTTTTTTGTGGCCCTGTTTATTGGAATGGAATACCCTGAAAAGATTTGGAGTAGGTTTATCATTTCATTTCCTGGGACCTTTAAAGGCACTATCAGTGATTTGCTAAATCAGAAAATCGAGAAAAATCATCAAAAATCAGATTTTCGCATGCATGTAACAAGTACAGGTATCCTAACATATCCTGCAAATTACAAAACCAAAAGCAACATAATAAGGACAAAATTAAATATTATATTTTATTCTGTGCGTACGGACACTTACTACAACACGTAATTGGATGGAGATTCACAGTGCCATTTTTCCCTTTTTCTGTCTATTCGTCAGTTGGAAAAAGTAGCTTACGACGATTCTACAGACTTTTAAGCTATTTCTGCCAATTTCACATATTTTGACTCTTTCGAGTGGATCACTGAGAGTACCTTTAAAGAGGGACTCCGGAGAGAAAAATTAAGAATGTTCATAGTAGATATGGGTGTATTGGACCAAACCAGAAAGTCTGAGTCTGATCTT
>JAMKCH010014809.1:0-23783 GCA_023653785.1 Ophioderma brevispina | reverse complement strand
CCAGGGGCACGCCCCGGTGGGGTCCAAGGCTTCGCCCCTGCGAAGCCAGAGGGTTTCCTGCACATTTAAGCTACAGGAAAGACCTTCTGAGAGTAACATAATCATTTCACAAGAAGTTAACATTAACTGTAAAATGTGAAAATGGGGCTTAGTTCTGGGTCCAATTCATCTCACTAGTTTGATACAATTCAACTTCCAGATATAAAAAGGCCATAATGATTAATGATTATTGATACAAGACACACTTTGGGGCTTTGCCTTTGCAGTTCATTTTCATTTATAAACAGGGATTCCGTGACCACAACAAGATATTTTTTTCTTGAAGCACAATTCGGACAGCGTGTGAAAGCAGTGGTCACACCCAGTACGGTTTTGTGTGCGTTACCTTTCTGCAGTCCATATTTTCCGTCACTGTAAGAAGTGATCTACTAAGTACATGTAACCGTTTGATTTGTTTTGACACTCCTGTATTGTGTTTACGTGATGTAATTGGAAAATGACCTCTTTCCGTCGCGTACAGGTGCTTTAAAAGTTTATGCGTATGGGGTGATTGAGAACCCCAACGCCCATAGGTATAAGTTCTTTACCAGGACCTATACACCAACATATGCAAATTTGGCAATTTTGGTTTTTTGAGTTTATACCCCCCACAATTCACACAATAATCAATAAGTTGTGTAGTGCAAAATACTAAACAAAACCTATTTCCCCACCTCAGGGACAAAAAATGGAAGCTAGACACCCTCTGTTTACACTTCTAATATATCTGTTTAAATGTGAATAAATCTGTGTTTACCAGCACAATAAGCAGAGAAATAAACCTAACTTACTGCATATGGTTTTGCTGTGGACTAACTTGCTGCACAAAAGGCGATCTTGGGTTGGAGTGGTTTTTCAACAGGATTCGCGGCCAATCGTCGTCCTTCGGGTGAATCACAATTCCGAACATCCACTGATGCTATCTGCATTCATGGAAGTCGCGCCAATTCAGAACTTACAAACAACACTTACCATGAGTAGTGTTTATTGTCCATTTTCATCTTTTCGTTGTTTACATGTTCGACAAAATCTTAAACATCTCATGTTAACGTGCAAAGTACACTGATTCAAAACCCGATAACATTACAATGCCTAACTGACTCAGAAATGTGCAAACCCCAACTTCAGGAATTATTTTAAAATCCAGAAAATGACAGGAGAAGAGATGTATTGGACTGTGTCTAAATATTTGTTTTTTTTATACACATGGTGACCCAAATAGACCTTTTACCCAAAATAAGTGATATTTTTCCCCCCTTTTTTAATTTGATATCTGTGGATTTTTATTTTATCATAAAGAATAGGTAAATTGAGTCATCTTGCCTGAAAAAAATATACTTATACTGCCAAAGTAAACCCATGTGTTGCTCTGCTTACCCAGATGACACAGAAAACTGTTTGCAAGCATAAAATGTTAGTTTTATATTTACTAATAGAAGACCAATTGTATAGTACCTTGTGCCATATTGACGTAAATTAGACAGTTTGCATGCCACTTGTGATTTTCGTCCTCTCCCTCTTGAACTTTGACCTCTCCCTCGTAGAATTTTGTTGACCTCTTGCTCTATAACTTTGACCTCCTCTCCCTCTTGAATTTTGACCTCTACCCCTTCCTGTTCCTCGAGATGGCATGCTTCCTCCATCCACAGTACCCCTTCCTTTCCCTGGAGATGAGATGCTCCCTCCATCCACGGCCCCCTTCGGCTCCCCTTCCGGTCCCTCGAGATGACAAGCTCCCTGCCCTGCCTGTACCTCGAGGTGAAATCCTACCATCTACATTACCATGTGGTACGATTTCTCCGGAGAGCCTGGGTTAACAGGACCATAGGGTCAACGTAATGGTCTACCGGTGAGCGAACTCTTTTTTGAATCATATTTTGAGGGCTCTATATTGAGCACACATTTTGATGAACCCATTCAAAGCAAACATTTTGAGGAGCTCTACTTTAAGGAACAACCTTTTTGAGAACTCTACTCTAGGCTAACACTTGAGGCACGCTTTTTCTGAGAAAGGCTTTGTTGAAGACTGCCAAACTTGAGCGGTTAGCGGCTGCTTCCTTGGGGAGTCATCAAGAAAATCGTAGAACCCTGTGGTGATGTGGAAGGTCTGTGTGGTGTTGTTTAACAGGGTTTGCATAACCATTGTGTCTTTGTTGCCCACCACATGGGTGGTGACTGGGGGAGTGATTTATCCCATGCTTAATTGGTGGCGTCAACTTCTTGGGGTATCCGCACAGAGCTGGTCCTACCTGAGAATTCCTGAAATTTAAAGTGTCAGTAGTCACTATTTATCATGGGTATAGTGTGAAATCATACCGTGGATCACAGTTATCATACAACAGTATTTATAGATAACCCTTCCATCATTGAGCAAAGCACTTTAAAAACACTTTAAAAAAACCGATATTCCATTAATGTATCCACACTTAATTTTGACATTCCTCAAACAGTTTTTGCATTGCACGCATATTATGAAATGGATAATGGGGTACATGTAAGGGTGCTTCCAATCCAAACCCAGAAGCATTCGGGAGAGAGGAGTTAAACAAAATTAGAGGGCTTTGGGTGAAAATTTTCAAAATTTTTTCAAAAAAAGGGTTCTTTGGGTGACCGTGGGAAAATGTTTTTAAAAATATGGGTTCTCGGATGAAATAATCAAAACTATACGGTTATGGGGAAAACGATGCTGAAAAGCCTGGGTCTTAACAGCCTTAATTAAAAGGCACCTTCAAAATGGGAGTGCCTCAACCCCAGTTTAGGGTGCTAAGGCTAGGATTAGTAGCCAAATATTCTTACCACCTTGGATCTTGTTTATTGTATTTTTATTCCACAAAATTAGAGCTGTATTTTTGCTGCCAATAGGGAGCAGTCTAAAATTGCATGGAGTAGTACACACACTCACCTGTGTTCTTTTGTGTTTGTACTGAGTGATGTGATGATGACGCATTACAGAGGATATTCAACCTATCGGACGGTGTTGTTACAATGTCAACAATCACTGTGGAAGAGAGGAATTGAGTAAGGAGTATTACAGTTATAAACCCTAACACATCACGGGGCTTCCCCCCCCTAGAATGACGGGAGTCAATAGGAAGAAACAAAAAGTGTATCCTGACGAACGAGAGTCGATTAGAGTCATTTGTTGCGTTTCAATGACTGTCGGACATTTTCTCCGCAGAGGAATAACTTGCGAAAATTGTTAACGCCACGAAAGGCAATAGAAACATTGGGTGTTTGAGGAAAGTGGCCGAAAGTCAATCAAAGCAATTGGTTGCAACGTCTTATGCTGAAAAGGGCCCAGAGTCAATCAAAACGCAAGACCGAAAGGTAAGTCTACTTCCGTGGTGCAAAGGACCTTGACACATCTGCTTAAATAGGAGGGCCCAACGTTAAAGGTCCCATTCGGGGGAAAACCCCGCGGGACTTTGGGAAGGCGGTGCAGGGTGGGATACAAGATGTCAACTGGAACTTCGTGTTATGATGCATGGACGTCTCAAAGTCAATCAGAAGGCAATTGCGTTTTTCAAGTCTTCGCTGGAAAGCGGACAAAAGGCAATAGAAAATAGGTGTTTTGCGGGAAAGCGGCAAGATAGCAAAGGAATCAATTCCATGTCATTGCAGGTAAAATAAATAGAATTCTTGACGTCCAAATGGCAATTAGAATCATAGGAGCAACTTGATAGCTTTTCAATGCCGCTCGGATGGGTTTAGGGTTAACTTAATATCAGTTTGTTATCAAAACAGTAACTTTAAATTTAATGTGGATGTGCTGAAAATTGCAAATGCCCTCCTATGAGGTTCATATGGTTTAAAAAACCTTTAAGCCTTCAATCTTGGACATCTTCTTGGTTGTTAGACCATAGTAACCCTAACACGTCAGAATGGCAATTACACCTGTACAAGCAATTGAGTTATAGTCAGGTGGAAGTTTGCGCACACAGCCTGAAGGATGGAAATGGGGTACAGACTTTTTCTATCGATATATTTTAGTTATTATAACCTAAGCCAATAATTTTTGAAGGGTGTGCAAAATTTTGCCCAATGGCATTTTTGAAAATCCAATATGGCTGCTTCCATGTCCAAAAATCACTAAAAATCCCTTATTTCTGATAATTTTTTGCAGTTCTCCGGTGTGTTTTAAGCACGATGAAGTGTTAATAATATGATTTGATCATATACATTGCCACAAAAATCCAATATGGCTGCTCAAAAGTCCAATATGCGCTTGGAATCATTCAAATGACCTTAATTCCTCCAGTATACCTATTTAAGATATGCAGAATCAATGCTGAATACATAAAATATGTTCTGCATGTGTCCAAAAGCTGTTGCAATTGAACATAATCTGCAAGAATTATTTTAACACCTCCAGAATGCATTTCGAAAGCATCCAGGCACGTCAAGTGTTCTCCACATTTTGCAGTGTAGAGGCGTGTATCTAGTGTCTAAATGTTTTATGCGTTACACGTATGAGATACATGTATTTGGTTACTAGAAACCCTTACTTGGCATTTCTCTGTAATCGACATTTTTTATATTCAAGATGGCAGCCAATATAGCCATCTTTAAAGATATTTAAAACCTATTATATCTTTATTATATGTAGTTACATCAACTAATTATTATTATAAATGTGTAAATGAAGGTATGGGTTAAGTATTTGACAATTTGACATCCTTATCTGGCATTTTTGTTTCGTTAACATGCAAAAATGTCAAGATAGGGGCCAATATGGCTGTCTTTTTACTTTCTTTAAAACCTATAAATTATGATACATCTGTATTGTATTTAGTTATAGCATCCAAAATGATTATTAAAGTTTAAATAAAAGTATGAGATCTATGTCTTTGAACATTACAAACTAGCGTCTGGTATGTGTGTTTTGACAACATGCTTAAAATTCAAAATGGCGGCCAATATATTATGAATATATGACAATTTGTAGGTTTTAAAGATCTTAAAAGGCAGTCATATTAGCTGCCATCTTGATTGGTAAGCATGTTAACACACTTGAAATGCTAGATATGAGTTCCTACAGGGTATAGAGCCCAGATTTATGCCTCTATCACAAATACTTGATGAGTTATGGTCAATTGGATGATTTTGGGGCATATTGGATTTCGGGGTGGCCATATTGGATTTGATGGTAATGTTGTGATCAAATCACATCAAGAACCTGTCCAGTAGATTCCTCGTGTTTTAAAACCTGGATATAGAACATAAAATTATGGCCATCTGAATGTATTTGAGAGTGGTAGCGGCCATATTGGATTTCTAGAAAATGCCACTGCACAAAATTTTGCACACCCTCCAGATATTATTGGCTTAGGTCCTTATAGACAAAAATCAATCGATATAAAAAGTCTGTACTCCATTTCTGTACTCCATTTCCACCATCCTTCCACCCTGCATACCCACAATTCCTCCTGCCTATTACCTCATTGCCGAATACTGCTCCTCGGACATCAGGAACTATTTTTTGTTGTATGTTTGCTGCCGTTGCCACTGTGATGCTTTCCCCTGAAGAACATCGCCAAAACAATTGATTTCTATTGCTATTGATGCACGTCCCCACAGCATAACGGGAGTTTTCGTCACCATTTTTGGTCCCACCAAGCACCACCTTCCGAAGTACTTTGGGGATTTCCAGGAACGTTGACTTACATTGACCCTCCAAAGTTGGCAGTGGTCAAGGTCAATTGGCGACCGAAGCAGGGCATACATTCCGTCATTGCTTCCCATTCACTTCAGCTGTTTTGTTTTCCCCTTCAGGAGACAGGTAAAAAGCAAATGCTTATATTACCTGCGTGACATCTTCCCCTCAGAGACCCATTGCTGGCCTATTGCCATGAGACGTCAAAGCTATTTCACCATTTTTTTTTTTGTGCTGGAAGGAATTGCTTGTTATTGCCAGTGGGACTATTCAGAGAAACTTTGTCAATGCCTTCTTATTGCGTAACTGACATGTTTATAATAGCGGAGGCCCCGTGACGTGTTAGGTTTAAGTCAGTGGCGTTTGGGGTTTGTAATCACCAAAACTATGGCATGTGTCTTGAGAGTCCTCCGGGGGATTCGTCTCCCTCAAAGAACCGTGATCAGAACAACAACATTACAGCCTATTTTGAATTTTTGTGTAGTTTGAACAAAAAACATCAAGTTCATCAAGTAATTGGTTTAGTCTGTATAGTGGCTAATGCTTTTTGTTGCTGCCCATGAACTGCCCGCCCATCTGCGTTATAACTTGTGTTGTGGGGAAAAAGAGCTACACAAAACAACAAACTCCTCCCTGGTAATCAGCTAGAATTTCGCAGAATCCGAGATCGATCTCGCAAAGATTCTCGTAACTGATTTGCGTGATTCAACGTTGATTCTTGTAAACTTCAAGAACTTAACACATAGGGAATTAGAAATGATCTCGCAAATTTGTTTTTGAGATCAGACTATTCTCTCGCACCATGATGAAATTCTACCCACTGGAATTACTATATCTTTGACGCCTAATATATGCAACCCTTGTATCTATACATAAGCACACCAATTAGGTAAATGCATGACAACATTTTTAACGCAAAAGTGAATACCCATGTTTGAGATACCCGCCAAATGCATGCACGCACGCAACCACATGCATCATGGCTGCCAGATAAGGATCTCTCCATGTAAAATTGGATGACCTATAAGGTAAATTGGTGGGAAACTGAATCAGATCTTGGAATTCCATCAAATTACATCTTCCACTTAGCATTTTCAATACACACCATTTACATGTAATACCTCACCACCCTAACCTTAAATTAATTTCCACTGCAATGACGGCATAATGATGACAATACATACATTGTACTATAAGAGAACTTACCTCATCACTTTGTCCTGATGATGACACTTCTTGGTAACATCCCACAATTCCTTGAGATGGACCATCCCACAGTTCTGCCCAATGGGGTTGCTTGTTTATAATGGACTTAACCTTGGTAAATGGCCTCTGATCCTTGAGGGAGTTTCTGCTCTGCGGGCCCAGATGACGGCATTTCTTGTTTAATGTTACTGTAATCTGGGTAACCTCTGAATCCTTTGCATGGATCCTGCCGGCACCTTCAAGGCTGTATAAGGCAAAGACGACAGATTTTCTTAATACCTCAAGTGCCGACTACGCATGTTTATAATCTCTGGCACCTTTGCATTATTATGCCAGCTGGACATTTATCCTCCTGACTATTTCACACAAATATGAGGCAAAGGGTAATAATCAGTTTCCAGGCATTACTGCATCTGTTTTTTTTTTAGGGGGGGGGAAGACCAGTTTGCAGTCATCAGGTTTTAGTCCCATTTGTTTTTTTTTAATATTTTGAAGAGAGAGCCAGTAAATGGCAGTGTTGAAAACAGAGCTCTGAGAGATTGTGCCTTTCGAGATGTCACCAGTGGCAAGCATCGGTGATCCCTTTCGGCGATCTCCTAAGTGGAAATGCTTATTCGGACAGCACATGGGCCCTTGGAGTCCCGAGGGTTTACACCCAGTAGACACTTATCAATCACTGCTCTTCTTCTTTTTACTATAAGTTACAATATGCCAGCCCCCAAGACCAGTGCAGTGTAGTGTACTTGTACATCATTGACAGGAGCTGACCTTGTGGGATTGGGTATCATCCCAAACTAGGGGGTGTATTTTTTGATATTGGTGAATTTTTAATATTGGTGATGAAAGCCTACTGAACTGTGCCACGGGAATTGAATATTTGTGCTAGACTCATTAAGTGTTTTCACTAATTGCCCAGCCAGTACTCATTGGTCAGATGGGTTAGATTAATTTTTGAACCAAAGTAACCAAAACCTTGTGCCCATTGTATTTTATGAAATGTAAGTTAGTGCATAATATTTGAATATTTTTAAATACAGCAAAATTTAAAATAGTTTGTATGTCGATTGATTGTTACTCTGAGAGGGGGGGCCCTTGTGAAGCAGTGCTTCATTCAACGGAACTTGGCTACACCTCGATAAATCTTTCAAATAAGTAAAAACTGATGCATTTTTCCAGTGGACATGTTCCACCATTCGAAATTTCGTCGCAGTCGTGTTTGAAATGGACCGGCGGCGGCAAGGGCTTAGCCAGCGCCGGTTAGGCCGTGTTTTACGCGGCCAATTCCCAATTTCACGGCCGATTTTTTTGTGTGCACGGCTTTTGATGGCCCTGCACTTTTTCTTTGTGTATTGTAGTTGCTGCTTTTATTTTTTTCATGTAATTCCAACTTTCCGAACACTTGGGCCCTTGTGCGGCAAGATTCTAAAGCTTTCAATAGCTCTCCCTCCACCTCCCCAAGTATCCCCTATTGCCGAGCTGTGACTTGTAAGACCGCCTAATTTGCTTTTAATATTCTTTGATGTTGGCTATCTTAAAACCGCATGTGCCACACGTGCCAGAATACGCTTCAACAACCTAATTAAACTCTATAATGGACAGATCGGTAATATATATTCCCTATTTGCTAAATAGAATTTCTATGTGTTTTCTAAAGTTATTTTGTTAAACAATGATATTGCTTGAACATGAACCAAACTACTGATGGACTTTTAATTGGTGGTATGAATAGTCCTTGATTAGTTCTAATACTTAACCATGCTTGCTTACAAACCAGTGATATTAATGAGCTTATAATGACATAATTTGCATATTATAGCAAAAAGAGATGAATTCACTATAATACCTCATGAATGCCAATGACCAATGGACTTCAAACACTTGGTATGTTCTAGACTCACCTGTTTGGGTACATTCACTGAAATATATTGGTATTATATATTCTAATTTTGCATATTTTTGTAAAGATATAGTTCACTCTACACCTCATGAATACAAGAATCGTGAACTTCAAACTTGGTAGATATAGAAGTGTTGAGGAAGGGGTAAAACGAGGAATGAGGGAGTGTTGTGGGAGGTGAATTGAGTGAGAGGAGGTGGAGGTTGCGAGACCAACCCGTTTGGTCATCACGGAATATATTGGTATACATACTATTGACCTAATTTGCATATTTTAAACAAATGAGATAAATTCACTCTGTCTTATGTATTAAATGACCAAAGAACTTCAAACTTGTAGATGCCAGACCTAAACTGGTTGTACTTCACTGAAATATGGGGTATTATAATAATCTAATTTGCATCTTTTGTGCAAAAGGAGAGAATTTCACTCTACTCATGAATACTAATCCAATAAACGTCAAACTTGGTAGTATGCTAGACACATCTACTTTTTTCATTCGTGAATGTTTTTTGGTATTATTATAACCTAATTTACATATTTTGAGCAAAATGAAAAAAAAAACACTCAACCATCACCCTACACCATAACAAAAGAACTTCAACCTTGGGAGGGTTCTAGACCTTGGTTTATATGCAACCAAATACCGTCAGTGGTATTATAATGACATGTATTTGTCATTTTGCAGAGCAAAATACTAGAGTAATAATGCAGTAATACAACATCCATTCATTTTAACTGAGTACATATCTCCATAATACCCAATTGGAGTAATATTTAAACCTTGTAGAGATTTTGACTGAAAGGTGCTTTTCAAAAGTTGCAAAATTCGGCACCCTTGGTGTTAGTGTTAAACTAGCCCTGACCCTGATCGAATTAACTTCGTGCTCCGCGCTTGTTATGTGATCTGCTGCTAACAAAAAGTTACACACCCAATTTTAGTTTACACCCAATCTCCAAATCCTGACCTAAGTCCGACCGGCGGTGTCAGTGTTGAATTTTTTTGGGTGCATTGATACACCGCCAAAACCATGCTACCAAACCATATTTCATGTTGGAACATAATTAGAACAATCATCCCTTTTAGTTGCCCTCTTAGCTCACAGGAAACATCGCGGTCTATTTTTAACCCGAGGCCCGCAGGGGCAAGTGATGCTGGTTTGCATGGTGCAATTTCAGGTGACTTCTGTACGCTTGCGAACAAACTGTGGCAAGTTTACGGTATGATACATCATATACAGCAAATATTATATTAACCCAACACGTCGAGCAGCAATTTAATAGCAGCAATTTCGATCTTTTCATTGCCGGTTTTTGCGGGTTGACATTAAAATATAGAGGGTTGATTGCTGCTAATTGCTGTTGGGACATTCACACCTGAGAGACCTATTGCTACCTAATGCTGGTCTAATGGGTTCACTTTCAGGGACTCCAAAATAAAATTAAGAAGGCAAGGCCGTGTGACTTAGGTGGCCATAAATTGACAGGGCATGAAGGAATATACCACCCAAAGGGCACCAAGGCAATTTTTTTGCCCATTAAGGGACACAAGGCCAATTTTGCAAAATGAAAACTCATAATAGGCAAATAATATAAACAGTGCATGGGTGTTACTTGCATGCACCACCACCAACATACCACGTTCGTCAACTTTGGACATTGGAATCTTTAGTTTCAGCCTTCAGAGCAAATATGCAAATAAATGAGCATATAATATTGCACAATACTAATGTAATTTCACAGTGCATGAGTATTACTTGCATCCACCACTACCACTACCAAGTTTCGACTGATTTGGACCTTGGGATCTGTAGAAGTTCACCTTTTGTAAAATTACCCCCATCAGAGCAATATGTAAATGAGGTTATTAATATGGCACAAATAATGATGGCACAATGCATGGGTAATATTTGCATACACCACTACCCACATACCACATATTTGTGCAATGGAGATATTGGGATCGTGTACATGTAAAAGTTCCCTTTTTATAAGCATAACTTGTTTGAAAAGCAGGATAAAGTGAACCTAAAATCCATAGATTCTCTTTAAAAATTCTAAGCCTAAATTTAGTAAAATGAAAATTTAATTCAATTTGGCAACAGGAATTACGAACAAGCATATTACCACAATTTTAATTTGAACGCCTGTACGGTGTTGGAAAAGGTGTAAAATACCCAATTTTCTCATGATTTCATATTTTATCTCACTATTGTAAACAGGCTAGCAACCCAACTGCTGGGCCTGTCACACCTTCAAAACAACAGCTTCTAAACAAGTGGGGTATTTTCATGATGTCATGATGAACTATCTATTGATTTTAACACACTGGGGGTTCACACTGCGACTTTTTATCCTTCATATAGTGCGACTTGCTAAAAGTCGGGAAAAAGTGACATCAAAACCACATTTTTTTACTTTTCCTTTGATAAATATAGTTGAACTTTTGTTAAACATTATATTTACATTTTTTCTCTTGCTTGCTCTTTTTTTTTAGTTCACAAAAGCATGAAAAGGCACTACGGCAGTGTAACAATAGGGCACGGCATTCATTGACGCCGGCAAGGGATATTTGGTGGGGCAGTACAGCAAAGGGGCAGGGCACCTACGGCAAATTGCCGTCCGTGCCGTCGGTTATTTTGGAGCCTGACCTTTTGAGGTATGACTCTGCCATGGCCATTTTCCCTTTTTCCCATCGTGCACTATTCCCCAAAGTACTTCCAGGTTTCATGTCCCTTTGTCAATTCCGTCCTGACTTCCACATTTTGCAGTCGTGTTGTTGATCACGAAATGCCTCGTTGCCCCAGCATGGCCCTAGGCTTTTAAGTTACACGTGGCACACAATGCAGTTCATGAGTTGAATGAAAGATTCATCTCTTTGAACACTGCCGTTTTTTGGTAAATAATTTTGTCTTGTGCCACCACCCTAGAATTCGGCAGCTTCAACAGACTAAACTGCATGTTGAAGGAGGTGGTGGCGAATACTGAATTCACCCCCCGTTTTTCTTCCCTTTTTGTCAATTTTTCAGTTTGCCAGAGACTCACTGCACTCAGACTTTGAAAATAACTTAGGCCTATGACTATGAAAATGTCATATTTCCTCACACGAGTTCTCCTTTCAGGATTCACATACAGTTGGACCAAACGCTCACCATAAAATCATACACTGTACTCACCATTTTTGTTAAACTTCGATTATATACATGTATTTAATGTCTGGAATCCAATCTGAGAGCATCGACCTGCGCAGCTGCAGTGAGTATTTGGCACCGAGCGTTGCACGCACAAAGTACATTGACCTCTTGCTGAATTGGCCAATCGCGCTAACGTTTTTACGTTACTAGGACCCTTGTTACTAGGCCAAGTGCGGCTGTGCATACGCGGTCACGCACAGCATTTTAACGCGCGTTCAGATTTGATTCCAGACCATAGTACATTATTATCACCTTTATCCTTCGGTAATGATTTTGTAAAATCCAAGTTCAAAGTGCATAAATTGGTACTCAAAAACCTGCTGGTTAACTTTCGCGTAGCATTTGTAACATTGCATCACCATATTTTGCTGTACTGCACGTGCGCAAGCCATTCGGCCTTACTGCGCATGTAAAGCAACCGCTTCACATTTCATATTATAACACCGCGTTGTTAAATCTTCTGTCAGGGCGTAGCCAGGGGGTGCGACGCCCCCCCCAAAAAGTGACAAGGTCTGCTTTTTGATGTTGAAGTCCGCTTGTCAGTTGAAGGTCCGCTTTGGATGACAAAGTTTGTGGTTTTACTATGGTAAGGTGTGACGCCATGGTATATGACTGAAATAAGCGCTGGTTTTATTATTGCATTACGCATTGCTGGATGGTTATAAACCCTGTTTTTTGAACGCTACAATGATATCATTTTCCTCCCCGAAGAGATAAACCTAACCCACAGCACCCCATCTTCAGATATTTGGAGACGACGTTGAAAAAATTTGGTCAACCGGCGAGTGCAGCGAGCCGAAAAAACTGGTTTGTTTGTACACAAAGGTCCCTTCTGGCCCACCGCACCTCCAGTCCGCACCCCCACATAAAATCCTGGCTACGGGCCCTGGCTTCTGTAAATTCTTATAGAAAGTTATTGCTTTTTAAACCTTTGTACCATGATGATTAGTATTACAGTTAGACACTAATAATATTGCAAATCGACTAATCCTCATTTTTGACTTTTTTCAATCTGGTGACCATGACTGGGGAATTTCCCTGAAGTTGATGAAACGGGGCAATTTCTGGCAATGGTGCGTATCTCAAAATTTGAATTTTTTTTTTCCTTTTCTAAAAAATCCCAACTTTTACCTCATTTAGCATAAAAAGTGCCCGATGAAATTTTTTTGACCCGCTGAGATTATTTATTAGTTTGGGATTTTAAAGTAACTGGCAATTACAATTTTTTGTGGATGAATCATTTGCCTTTTGGTCTCACTGAATTTTCCTTAAAAATATACCAAAACCTCGACGCATTTGGTGGTGGAAAACTCGCCCAATTGAGCGACATCGTCAAAATCTGCGACAGCCAGATTGCATAGCCTCGTGTCAATTCTATGCAGTTTGATGAAGCAATCTTTTGGCATAACATTGCTATTTCTTATTAATCTAACTAATGATCACCCTAAATTGTGTTCTTATTAGTACAATTTTGTATTATTATAAATTAAAGTTCATTTTGTGATTCCAGCACCTTCTGTTTTAGTTGTGGTTCACGAGCTATCCTTGAGAAAAGCTTCACAAATTTGAATTTGATCCCAAAGCTCGCGGTTTTGTTATGACAATGCGTGTTTCCCACGGTCCCATAGGCCACTGTGCTGCAATTTGTTCATTCACGGAGAGACAAATTGGCAAATTTCTTACAGTCGGGATAAGCACACAATCGGGCGATTGTCCCCATGAGCGACTACGTCGAATTGGGTGATATTCACCCAAAATCACACACACCATATTTTGTTAAAACTTTGGATTATAGTATCATACTTCACCTTTTAAACCGTCAGTAATGATTTTGTAAAAATCCAAGTTCAAAGGTGCATAAATCGTACTCAAAAGCGGCTAGATTACTTTCCAATGGCATTTTAGATGTGCATCGCCATATTATGCTGTTACTGTATCATTCTTCGAGCTTTTTCGTCCTAACTTCGCAGTTGCCGAAGCCACCGCTCACATTTCAGATTAATACAGGGCGCGGTATGTCAAATTCTTCTGTCACTCCTTATAGAAAAGTTTGTTTTTTAACCTTGTACCTGAGATGAGGCTATAGTTTGGACGTCAATTATAACTAACTGGCCTTATCCACTCCTTTTGGACTATATTTCAAGTTGGTGACTGGGGATTTCCTGATTTTGATGAAACGGATGATTTCTGGCAATGGTGCGTTCTCAAATTTGATTTTCTTTTAATAAAATCCCAACTTTTAACCTATGTACAGAAAGGGGCCCCGATGAATTTTTTTTTTTGGTGCGGCTGAGATTTTAGATATTTGTATTTAAAGTACGGTAATGGGAAAAATAATTTGTTGTGAAGATCTTTCCTTTGCTTTGGTGAAGTCACTGAATGGATAGTAAAAATAGCAAACCTCTCCGAATTTGGCGATATAAAACTCAGTATTAGTGGCGAGGTCTGCCTGATCAGCGACATCACCCGATTGAGCGCTTATCCCCGACTGTACAGATACCGACGCGATTTGTGCCCGTAAGGGATTTGGTACCTGGTTACTAAGGCTAACGGTTCAGAGATTATAAAAATGTCAACTTTTTCAAGGTAATCGGGGGACGAGGTTGTGGATACGATGCCCCGTTAATGATTATGCGACTGGTCACATTTCAAAATTTTCTGAGCTTGGGCCCTAGTCTAGAATTGCCACAGACGTAACCTTCAACTTTAACTATTCCTGGGGCCTACTAATTTCAAATATTTTGAATCTTTCGGGTAGAGCATATGAAGTTTTTTTAAAAAAGGCAGTAGTTTCCCAACAAATGATGACCAAGATGATGCGTTCTCGGTAGTGGAATCTCAACACAGGACTGACTTTAAAATAAGGGTGGTGATACGGTAAAAAGCTCTCCTGGTCGTATCAGGGGGAGCTTTAAAGGAGAGTGATTCATTCATTTAACAATGTAACCAAGGGGTTTGATAGATTCCCAAGGGGAGCTTTAATACCTCTTCTGATAAAGTGCTAGGGAGCTGTAGGGGAGCTATCACTCTCATTCTCCTTTTTTTAACGTCAGGTTCTGACACAAGCGCTTTGGTTAATGTATGTTAATGTTAATTTGCGGAGTGATCGATCATTGACTGGTGTCAATAGATGCCGCGGTCGTGGTAGTGTCGTGCCGGCTCATGCAGGGGTTAGAATTTTTGCAGGTGCGAGAATCAATCTTTGATCTTACAAATTAATTTTGCGGGAATCATCTAATGTGACGCACTGTGTTAAGTTCTACAGTTACGCGAATCAACTTTGATTCATGCAAATAAATTTACGAGAATCGTTGACGCCTGTATGTCGCTAAATCCGGGACTAAAAAAATTAGTATTGACTGCAGTGCTCGATTTACTTGGGTGCACACATGCATGTGGATTTCTTTTTCTGTGCTGCAGCTCTGAAAACCTACATGCGCACCTGTGCATGTAGGACAGAACCCAATTATCAATTTTAAGCTTTGGGGACCAAAGTAATACAATAGAAGTGTTCTAGTTGATCATTTGGATGATATTTTATATGAATGACACATAGGCATACAACTGAATCAGTTGCACTGCTTAATTAAATTTTGTTGTTATATTGTGCAGGCAACATTGATTTTGTGCATGTCAAATTTTTGTTCCACATGCACCAGGTGCATGTAAAATTTTGTGCATTCAGCCTATTTTCAAAGGAAAAGTTATAATTGTGCATGTAACTTAAGTTCCTAATCGGACACTGGCGGGGGTGTGACCACGGCCGGAACGATTCTATTTCAATCATTGTGCTGAATTAAAAAATGTATTTAAAACATGTTTACAAGTTGCGTTCTATAAAGATACAAATTTGATCAATATTGTATTTATAACGATTTTTTCTGAATGTGTAAAAATCCCGAGTGGATTTAACCTTTGATCCCACCCTTTTGGATTGCTATTACATCAACTTTATGACTTCTATAAGGAATCCAAGAGGTGAAATCAATTTACACTGCAGCCACCTTTTCATTCAATTAAGAAAAATTGACTTATTCTAGCTCCTTCTTTGCGATGATTCAGGCTCAGCCCAAAACAAATTTTCCGTAGTAAATACCTTAGATTAAAAAGATGCAAACTTAGAATCTGTTTTGTCCTCGATGATTCACCTATATTGGTTTCTTTGGAAAGACCCCTGACAGATCAAAAGATCCATGACAACATTGGTAGGCCCCTACTTACACGCAGGTCTGCTCGCGGGCTTTTATAGGATATGTACGCATGACGTAGAAATTGAGACCACTTCCCCTTTGAAGTAGCGCGAGACCTGGAGATCGAGACGGTGCTAAGAGGATTCTTTACCAAGGAAGACAGGACCTGTTAGTCGCATAATAAAGAATATTATACAATAAAAAGGACGTCCCTTGACTGAAAGTTTTGTCCAAGAGTGTCAGTGTCATGTCTGAGACTGATGTAGTCCCCAGAGAGTGTGAAGTGGCAGCGCTCTCTGCAGTGAATGCCGTTTCAAATGTTTGATGAATGTGGCGCACCCCGCCGCCCTGATGTCGCTGTCGCATGCATATGGATTGGTACCACTTAAGGGTTGATGAAAACTTTCCAATACCTAAAGGTTCCGCGTGACTTACCTCAAAAAAGCAATTAAACTCGCCATACATGGTCGGCGTTCCACTGGAGATGGTGTAACCTCTGGTCACGCAGTAAACTTTTTAATCTAAATTTTCCACGTTTTCGCAAGATTTCATCGGGCTTAGCATATTGTAATTTTTCACTTCTTAAACCATGGAAAATTTTAAAGATTCAGATCGGCAACGGTGGAAAAATCATTTGACATTGGGTCGACCTCTGAGCCTTATACCGAACTTCAGTGAACTTCGGAAATTAAGCACACTAATAAGAATCGCAAATCGCGCAGGCGTTTGACAGCCCAAGTTCGATGACACTCACGGCGAAGGGATCCGATCGGTTCCTAAGTTTGTCGAATCTCCTTACGTCACAATGGGCACGGTAAATTTTGTATTGTCATTAGCGGGTATCATTAGCGCTAATTATTAGCATTTTCGATCTCCCTGTCACGGGTTTATATCAATGTGCAGTCACAGCAGGTTGGAATCTTTTTGTGTTGGGACTCACCAGCTTATCTCAGCTAGAATTGCAATTTTGGCAAGAACCAGTAACAGATTTACTACTTACTTCATTAAACGTATTCCTAATTCTGTAGTAAGGGTTTCTTTTTAATGAATCTACTTTCTGGTATTCAAAACTCAATTTTATATTTTTTGTTTTAAAACAACTAAACTGATGATAACAGTAGTACAACGGAGTCATGCTGAAATTTCGGGCATGTCAGACGAGAATTAGCAATCTTTTGCATTTCACAGTTACGAATCACCTCATTTCTAGTATAACCACATTACATAAGTCAAATAGTAGCACGAATCCCGACAAGAATAGCTCCAAAATACAGACTTAATTATTTTATTTTTTTTATATTTTCTGTGTAGGAGATAAATAACAAGTTACAAGTAGGTGCATGATAAATACTGCGGCCATAGGGTTATTTTTCTTAGTGTAATAATGGACTTCCGAAGCCAGCAAGGCACTGCGTCGGCAAGATACACTTTATACAGTGCTTGATTGCTACAGTTTTCATGCATTTATTGGCCTTAGTCGTGCCGACCCACCAGTCAAAAAACGACGTAAAGGTTCCTGTACTAGATGAACAGCCTCAGGTTCATATTCATCATGGGTTAGGCTCAAGTCTTTGTTGATATCCAACTTTAATTACCACTAAAAGTTTCGAATTCATGGCGATCTCTTGCTTCAGTTACGGAAGATAAATTGCAGGCTTAATTTCATATTAGGAACTAGTGATAGAAAGGTTATTAAGCTCTGTCTGCCACCTGGTATGTGCGTAGGAAACTTCACAGAAAGACCTCTGAAATACGCATGTCGTTCTCTTTATCTTTCCATGGGTGTGTATTCTCTTTAAAAAGGAGCACACGAGAAGCGAATACACACAATAATGAAGCTGCCAAGATGATCGTTCGTTGCTTGTCGTTGATGGGATGTTTGTGTAATCGATCCATTGAAATTTTAAAAGGTGACAAAAAATATGACCCAGTTATATGTAGAATATTTTTTCTTTAGCAGTATCCGCAAAGTGAATGAAGACCTTTGGGTTATACCCACACGGGGGTGGGGAGGGGGATAAGGGCCCGGGTCAGGGGTGGGAGCTGTTGGGTATCCATGATCATTCCAGGGGGTCCCGAAAGTGTGACCCCAAGCTAACGGACCATTTTCAGTGATCTTAATGGGGACAAGTTTTTGGTGAATATGAAAATATACCCTTTAAACGGGACGACCAGCTAACCTTGTCAATCAAAGCTAATCAAGTAGTCTCTATTGTTGACTGATAGCTACTTAATGATGACATAATATCCCGGGGGGGGGGGGGGGGGCACTGTATATGAAAGTGAGTACCTGCTCATACAGACCCTTGCCATGATATCAAGGGCTACGGTGAGAGATTTTGACAAAAAACACACGGGGCGGTCATTCGTGTAGAGCGAGAATAGATGGGGGGAATTCGGCGGGGAAAGAGAATAAACAGGGGGGCATTTTGATGGGCTACTATGAATAATCCTAACTGATTGTAGCTAGGCTATAATAAATCCCTACTCTTTTTGTTACACACCAATACAGGTGGATCAAAACAATAAGGTTTTGAGCAAAAAGGGGGTCAGTTCAGGTTCAGATCTCTAAATCTGGGGTTTTGACACGTGAGGACATTTGAAGTGAGGACTTTAAAAAAAGGGTTTTGTCATTGGGTGACAGATTGGTAAAAAAAGGGGGGTTCTATCGACAGGAGCATGCGGCGCGTGCTAATCATAGTGAGCACGGACTCTGTAACAAGAAGGAAAAACTCTATATCAAGCTAAAGAAGAAGCGGTATAAAACGAAGCTTGGAAAAAGTTTTTGTAGATGTCAGAAAAAAATTGACAAGGACAATTCGCTCAACCCATAGACAGTATGTTGAGTCAGTTTCGCTCTGTGAAGCCTGAAAAACCCCAAAGACTTTTGGCGCTATGTTCGAATCATAGGGCGTTAAGGACAATCAACTGCATCCAACCACTGAAAGTTGAGGCAACTTATTACCAGCGATTCTGAAAAGCGTAAGGCACTCGCCAGGACCAATTCCAAAGTGTTTTCACCGAGAGCATTTGGACCCTACCATCGATGCCAACTTTCTTGACCATCTGATAAAATATCCTTATCATGCCTGATATTTTGTCATCACTTCAGACGGCGTGGAGAAACTACTGTTGAAAATTAAATTAACACTTCCAAAGCCATTGGCCCTGACCAAATACCAAACCGATCTTTTAAAATTAGCTGCTTCAATTAGACATTGCACCTGTGCTACGAGACGACAAACATCACGCCGCTTTAATAAACGGCATTCGTGGCGTAATTTCTTTTTGACATTTGGGGGGGGGGATGGGTTGATGAAAATTTATGATTGAACCGGTTTTGGCTGAAAGATCCATACTAGCAAATGTGCGCGCGAAGCGGCGCTAAAAATTTGTGCCATTTAGAAGCTCAAATTCGTTAAATGTAATTGAAATTAAAACAAAATGCGCGCAAGCGCGTGGAAATTCACCATTTTAAAACATTATGGTAAACTTGAGTTATTTTTGGTCAAAATACATGACAGCGGGCATCAGCATTGGGGGGGGGGGTGATCGTATTGACCACCCCCTCATCAAATTATTGCGGGTATACCCCCCTGCCCCCATCCCCGGATTTACGTACGCCTATTAAGGCAGTAAACCATTACAGTCCTCGAACTGCAGACCAGTTTCCTTGAAACTTGCAACTGTTGTGCAACTACTTGAACACATCATCGACAGCCAGATTATGCGCCACTTCGCAAAACATGACAACATTGCAAAATCACATCCCTTCGCCAAGACTAGATCGTCGAAACACAGCTGATACTGACTGTTCATGATCTCACAAAAACCTGGATATAAATTCAACACTGACCTGGCGGTCTTGGATTTTTCCAAGAACCTTTGATGTTTATGGGGGCCCCCTCCATCGCCTACTTTTGGAAAATTGGATTATTATGGTGTTGAGATAAACAACCCTGAGATGGATTGGTTCCTTTCCTGACTAAGCGTTTCAAAGATTTGTATTAAAATGTGGGATACAATCGGAGTGGCAACTGTGCTCATGGTGCCGCCCACACTGCAGCTGTTATTAGGCCTCCACCTGTTTCTTTGTGCTAATAAACGACTCCATGAAAACGCCCAGAGCTGCACAATACTTTTTGGCTATTGTCTTCCTTTACAACACAGTCATTCACCTGAAGACATGAAAATGTTTTCTGCCAGAGGACCTTTAATCATACGGTAGATTGGTCCCATAATGGGGCATGTGTTTCAATCCTGCAAAGATCGCAACCTTCGTTTGTCAGGACAGCATCCTGGAAAAACAAATTATGAGATGAATGGGCACTGTCCTTGCATGAAAGAACAGACGAGACTAAATAATCTGGGAATCTTCTGCAAAAATACTGCGATGGATAAACAAACTGATTTTGCAAAGGGAAAGGCTACCAATCCTCAATTTGATTAGATCGCAATTTTTAACCATTATGTCTTACGCCGAAGTTTAAAGAAAAACTCTACCACACCTTAATAACACCTCATCTTGACTACGCCAACGCGGCTTGGGACCCTCATACATCTAAACAACATAATCCATTGAGCGGAGTACAAAAACGTGCGCAAGGTTTCCCGTGATAAACACTTATGGCAAAGATACCAGCATAAGCAAGATTCTCGATTCACTTGGAAGATCACAATTTAAGAAAGGCGTAAACAACATCGCCTACTCCTTGTCTCCATAAAATGATACAGACATTTGGAGGACATTAACTGACCTTTCGACTTCAATACAACCAAAGTTGACAGACCACGAAGGAGGCACAACTGCCAATTTCAACCGACCTCGCTAGAACAGATGCCTTCGCTACATCTTTATTTCATGAAACGGTGACCAGAGTGGAACCAGCTTCAACCAGAGACTGTCATCCACAATGAACCCTGCCCATTCAAAATGCCCTGTCTGCCCCCTGTGTAAATTAGTCACCTCATCCGCCCTCAGTCAAACTCAGCAGCCGAGGTATTTTGGAGGACCCAACCCACCAGTACCCCACGGGCATCATTATATAACGACCCGGGGGGGGGGGGTTCCAAGGGTTTGTTTGGTAACCCATGCTCGTTCCATGGGTTCTAACGTGGGACCCTACGGGACCAATTTTTTCCGTGAAAAATATAACCCCCAAAGGGGACCAGTATTCAGTTAAAATATACCCGTTTTCATATGAAATATACACCTTAAAACGGGACCAATTTGCGGTAAAATTATACCCCTAGCGGGGACCTGCTTCAGTACGTGAATAAAAAATATACCTTTTAAAGAACCAATAGATGAGAAAAATAACACTTGTACTACGGTAGATATTTACTTACACACTGCAGGGTTATTTTAACTGACTTGTTAACGTTAATTTTCCCATTTTTTTCACTGAGCCAGTCACATCTTACCTGAATTGATACCCCTACGGGATTAGAACTTGATTTTGTGAATTGTCCCCTAGCGGTAGTCGCCGCATTTGCAGCTAGTCCCCTCTTTTTTCTTGGAACGAGCATGGGTACCCGACCCAAATCCCAGACCCTCACCCCCCCGGGATATACATCATCCCAAACACCCTGGTTCCCAAGTCCCACCACCGCCCTATAATTAGCGGTTTCCTTTTACAACTAATTGGTTTAATCGCGTCCGTCGCACTGTACGCGGCTCCGGTCCACTTCGTTGCCCACAACGTTTATAAGCAGGATGCATGGACCCAGGTCAAACTCATCGTCCAGTAACACCCCCACTACAAGAAAAGGTTTTGGACACCATTTGTAGTTATGTATGGACCGCTATTAGCCAGGCTACAATTCATTGATTAAGCCTTGAATATCAACTTGTTTTTTTTAGATTATATGTTTTCAAACGGTTTCTAGACCAGTTGTTTATGCTGATTCTGAATCCCCGATGGATGCCAGACGGCAACTTGAGCATTTTTTAAACACGCAAAAAATTAAATAGGCCACCACAACACAAACAATTCATCTCTTGTTCACAAAGATCAAAAAAATTGTGATTTTTCATCCTGTATCGTTTAAACATTCATTGTGACCTATATAACTTTATAGTGATTCTGTAACCACGTAATCAATGAATTCCCAATATGGCCGCCAATACAACTAAAGTGTTTGATCGTGATCTAGTTTTGACTGCATGTTGGTAAGTTGGTATCGAACCTGATGTTTTGGCAGTCAAGAAATTAATTAAAATCATAAGACATAATTTAAAAAATGTGATAATAAATTCCTCATTAAGATCCAAGAGGGCTTCCGATACTCTAAGAGGGGTATAATTTGTTTAAAAATGATAGATGTGCCTAATCAGTGAGTACTGCAATGTTTGTGTATATTCTTGTAAGTAATCAGATCAATGTACACATCATTAGAGACTCAGAGGAGATCGATAAATGTAGATGCCATCACCAAATGGGTATCCAATATGGTGGAAATGGCACTTAATAAGCGCCGAAAAAATTCCGATCACTAATAGTCTAGAGAGATATGTTTCTTTCTTTTTGTAGGTTTAAGAGGCGATTGGCCTCCATGTGGGGAATATTTGATGAATAACGACTTCAATGACACCTAAATAGCCTTACTGGGATTTTTGGAAGGGATAATCAGCTAAAAACCACAAAATATCTATCTTTAGCCACAGCGTGAATGAATTACTGACCTTTATGATTGACATTTTGCCAGCCATATTGAACGACCTTATTGGATGCCCATCTTGCAGATATCAATCACTGATTATGTTTGATATTTAAAATGCTCTGAAGCAGGATAGTGATATTCACAAACATGGCAGGCTTGCTTAAAGTAGTAATGAATTTGCCATTTTGAGCCATTGAATGTTATGATTGATTGATTAGAAAATTGTGAAAGCTATTCATATTGTTTAAATTAATATATTGATTGTTAACATTGAGTATATATATATCATGGTACAATTCTACAGGTATTAAAAAGTAGACAAATATCCGATGCTTTGTTGTAATGGCGGCCATAGTGGAATATCTTAATTAGGTGGTTAATGAATCACTTTAATTGGTCACCATGGGTTTTGTTTTGATGGACAGGCAAAAAAATTACAACATTTGAGTAATAACGATGAGTTTTTTTAGTTTTTTTGGTGGCAATTTTGAATTTTTGCGTTTCTCGAAAATGCTCAAGGTTTTTCGTATGGCATCCATCGGATTCAGATTCTGCAGGAAAAACTGGTCTAGAAAACATGAAAAAAAAACTTATATTATGTTTATAACAGGTCAAACAGGTCTGTAGCCTGGACTATATTGCATCAACCGCTAGTTAGTTCTCTCAAATTGTTGTGTCACGTTTTCAATAGGGGACAATTAAGGTTACACACAGGGGTCAAAACTTTTCAAAATGTAGCAACTCATGTTAAATGTATGCCCTATTGTCTCTCTATAGCATAAGGATTCCAAGGATTCTAAAAATGCTATAGTTTGATAATCTATGTATTGACATTGTGTTGGAGTTATAGGGTAAAAAATGGTTAAAATGGTTTCAAAAAAAGGTCAATTTCCATTCTTAAGGGGTCAAATCAAGTTGCTCCGATTTTTTGTAAAAAAAAT